>JAPDVU010000016.1:17262166-17391456 GCA_026230045.1 Corynorhinus townsendii | reverse complement strand
GAGGAGGAGGAAGAGGAGGAGGAGGAGGAGGAGAGGAAGAAAGGAAGAAGGAAAACAAAAGAGAAAGAAAATATCGATGCTCGGCAATGAAGGGTCTGCTCAGGTGCCTCTCTGCATCCTCCACCCGCCCCCCCCCACGTCCCCCCACAGCACCCCCTCCTCTCAGGGCTTGGGCCCCACCTGGCTGGTCCTCTTCCACCTGTTAAACCTGCTGACCCTCAGGGTTCCTCCACCTGCCCTTGCTCCGGCCCCAGGCGCCCCTGGCTTGTTCTCTGCTGTCAGGGCCACGCCCCTGCTTCTCAGCACCTGAGAATTTACAGACTTACACCTCGAGGTGTTAACTGTCTGCCCCACGGCGTGGTCAGCCGAGGGCTGGGCCCCCGCGGGTCCTGGCTCACCGGTTCATCTGCCATCACAGGCCGGGCCCAGAGCATGCTCAGTAAGCGTCTGCCGAAGGAGTCAGCCAATTAGTTGATGACAGAAAGCTGTGCCAATTAGCTGGGCCATAGTGGAGTGAGTTAAAGAATAACCAATGGTTAAGCATCAACCTAGGAACCAGGAGGTCACGGTTCGATTCCCAGTCAGGGCACATGCCTGGGGTTGATCCCCGGTAGGGGGCGTGCAGGAGGCAGCCAATGGATGGTGTTCCTCTCTCCTTGATGTTTCTGTCTCCCTCTCCCCCTTCCTCTCAGAAATCAATAACAACTTATTTAAAAGAATAAAGAAGCCCTAGCCGGTTTGGCTCAGCAGATAGAGCATCGGCCTGCAGACTGAAGGGTCCCAGGTTCGATTCCGGCCGAGGGCACAGGCCCCGGTTGTGGGCTCGATCCCCAGTAGGGGGCGTGCAGGAGGCAGCCGATCCATGATTCTCTCTCATCATCGATGTTTCTATCTCTCTATCCCTCTTCCTTCCTCTCTGAAATCAATAAAGAAATATATTTAAAAATTTAAAAATAAAAGAATAAAGAAAGTTTAGCTCCTTTCAGCCAGTGCCACCTTGGGATCACGCGTGATCACATGTGATGCAGCCAGCTGACCTCTGACCCACAGCCCAGACCCCAAGGCTCCTCCACCTGTTTCAGGAGCCCGGCCCCGGGTCACCGCAGGGTCACCAATGCACGGTCTGCCCAAACCAGTCACTGAAATGCCCCTCCCGGCCTCTGGGATCGTGCAAATAGACTTTGATTTCTGTTTGTTTATTTTTTATTGTTCAGTTTAATATTTTTAATATGAACATACAACATATTTCTTGCGGGGGGGAAGGTTGCAAGAAATATTAAAATATAAAAAGGCAAAAAAGCCCTGGCTGGTGTGGCTCAGTGGATAGAGCGGCCGCCTGTGGACGGAAGGGTCCCGGGTTCCATTCCCGGTCAGGGCACAGGCCCGGGTTGCAAGCTCGATCCCCAGGGTGGGGCGTGCAGGAGGCAGCCGATCCACGATTCTCTCTCCTCATGGATGTTTCTCTAACCTCCTTAGTTTGTCCTTTTGCCCTTCACTCTTTCATTTTCCCTGGCTCAGCTGACCCGGTGACAGGTGGCACATTGCCAACAGCTGCAAGGCCCCAGGCCCCTCTGCCTCCCAGCTGGTGCCCCGTCAGCCCGGGAACTTTGCCAGGGAAAAGTCTGCAGCTATTTTATTTTATTTTAAATATATTTGTATTGATGTCAGAAAGGAAGGGAGAGGGAGAGAGAGAGAGACATCAATGAGAGAGAATCATGGATCGGCTGCCTCCCGCACGCCCCACATTGAGGATGGAGCCCGCAACCCGGGCATGTGCCCTGACCTGGAATCGAACCCTGACCTCCTGGTTCATAGGTCGGAGCTCAACCACCGAACCACGCGGACCGACCTACTCTTCTTCCAGACACTGCCTTGCTGGGGGCTCCCGGCACGTCCTTTCTGAAGCCCTCCAGTGGCCTTCCCTCCTCCCTCACCCCCCAAAATCTGGGCGCCCCTCTTTCCCAGCCCCCGCACTGCAGAGCGCCTCTCTGCGCCATCAGCACGTGGCACGAAGCCAAAGGCTTTCCACTGGAGAAGGGAAGTGACCGTCTTCACTCGCAGGTGCACACGGGTTCGTTAAACGCCAAAAGCAACCCTTTGGGTCTGGAGAGCATGGAGACGCGCGCGGGGGTGGAGCCGCAAGCCCTGCGGGCGGCTCTCGGGCTCAGCACCACGGCCAGCGTCGTCGGGCCAGACGCGCCTGCCAGTTTGGAGAATGGATGGGATCCAGAGGGGAAACCGTGACCCCGGGGAGACTTAACTAAGGTCTTGCACGAAGTGCACTTAGTATTGTGCAACGTGACGCAAGAAAAGGGGGTCCCTCTTGGCGCCCCTGTCCCCAGTCGCCCCCCACCGTCCCCCCCGACCCCGGCCCAATCCACACGACAAAGAACTTGACGCCGCGGCATAACAGGGTGGCTGTGTTTAATGCTTCAAGTGTTCCTTTTCCTTCCACAGGGCTTTGTTTGAAAAATAACAAAATGAGGTAAATAAGTTAGGGTATGTACACGTTATAAACACTGTGTCGGTTTGCGGCGGCAGCGACGGAAGCGGCTGGAGACAATGTCGCCGCGGTGGCTCGGGTCGGCCGCCGGCCGCTGGGCGGCTGTGTCGTCCTGAGGAGAAGGGGCGCGCCGTGGGCACGCGGGGTCTAGAAGCATTTGCGGTGCACGATGGACGGGCCCGCCTCGTCGTACTCCTGCTTGGTGATCCACATCTGCTGGAAGGTGGACAGCGAGGCCAGGATGGAGCCGCCGATCCACACGGAGTACTTGCGCTCGGGCGGGGCGATGATCTGCAAAGACAGAGCGTCAGGGGGGGGCGGCGGCCGGCGGCCGGGGACCCCCGCGGGCGGGCGGGCGGGCCGGGGCGCGGGCGGCCGCCCACCTTGATCTTCATGGTGCTGGGGGCCAGCGCCGTGATCTCCTTCTGCATGCGGTCGGCGATCCCCGGGTACATGGTGGTGCCCCCCGACATGACGTTGTTCGCGTACAGGTCCTTCCTGATGTCGATGTCGCACTTCATGATGCTGTTGTAAGTGGTCTCGTGGATGCCCGCCGACTCCATGCCTGGGCGGGGCGGGGGCGGGGCGTGAGCGGGCGCGGGGAGGCGGGGGGACCCGCGCGCGCCCCCGGGGACGAGCGGGGATGGGCGGGGCGGGGCGGGGCCGGGCGGGGCCGGGGCTCACCGATGAAGGAGGGCTGGAAGAGCGTCTCCGGGCAGCGGAAGCGCTCGTTGCCGATGGTGATGACCTGCCCGTCGGGCAGCTCGTAGCTCTTCTCCAGGGAGGAGGAGGAGGCGGCCGTGGCCATCTCGTTCTCGAAGTCCAGGGCCACGTAGCACAGCTTCTCCTTGATGTCGCGCACGATCTCACGCTCGGCTGCGGGGGGACCAGGGCCAGAGGGGAGCCTTCAGCGCGGGAGCCCGGGACCCGCGCGCCGCCCGCCCCGCCCGCCCCGGGTGCCCGGCCGCCGCGCACCTGTGGTCACGAAGGAGTAGCCACGCTCGGTGAGAATCTTCATCAGGTAGTCGGTGAGGTCGCGGCCCGCCAGGTCCAGGCGCATGATGGCGTGCGGCAGCGCGTAGCCCTCATAGATGGGCACGTTGTGGGTGACGCCGTCGCCCGAGTCCAGCACGATGCCTGGGGGGGAGGGGAGCGGGGCAGGGGTGAGCGGCCTCTCTGACCGGCGCCCGGGCGCAGCGGGCGGCCCGTGGGCGGGAGTGAGGCCGGCGGCCATGGCGCTCGGGCTGCAGGGCGGGCGCGCACGGGGGAGGGGGGCCTGGGAGACGGGGAGCGGGCACTCACCGGTGGTACGGCCGGAGGCGTAGAGGGACAGCACGGCCTGGATGGCCACGTACATGGCGGGCACGTTGAAGGTCTCAAACATGATCTGGGTCATCTTCTCCCGGTTGGCCTTGGGGTTGAGGGGCGCCTCGGTGAGCAGCGTGGGGTGCTCCTCGGGGGCCACGCGCAGCTCGTTGTAGAAGGTGTGGTGCCAGATCTTCTCCATGTCGTCCCAGTTGGTGATGATGCCGTGCTCGATGGGGTACTTGAGGGTCAGGATGCCCCTCTTGCTCTGAGCCTCGTCGCCCACGTAGGAGTCTTTCTGCCCCATGCCCACCATGACGCCCTGCGGAGCGGGGACACCGAGCGCTCAGCACCCGTGGCCGGGACTCCCGGGCGGCCCCGCCCCCTCCGCCCCCCCCCTCCGCCGAGGCGCAGCCGGACCTGGTGGCGCGGGCGGCCCACGATGGAGGGGAACACGGCCCTGGGCGCATCGTCGCCGGCGAAGCCGGCTTTCACCAGCCCGGAGCCGTTGTCGCACACGAGGGCGGTGGTCTCGTCTTCGTCGCACATGGTGTTCGGTTTCTGCAGGGACAGAAGGGCCGCGGTGATGCAGGGCGCGTGGGCTCAGCCCGCGGGACCTATGGGCACGCCCAGCCCCGCCGCAGGCGCATCAGACCCGGGGGACGGGGAAGGGACGGCCCCCCGCTTCCCTCCGCCGGCCCGGGGCTGCGCTGAGCCTGGGAGAGGGACACGGGGTGGAGACCACACTGGGAATCGCTCCAGCCCGGAACCCTGGGCGCACGGCGTCCCCGGACACCCTGTGCCTTGGCTGCGGGCAAGAGCCAGGCACGAGCGCCCGCCGTCCCCTGGCCTGGCCTGGGGCTCACCCCCGGAGGGTGCGGCCCTGATCCCCACTCGCTGGGCGCGTGTGAGGGCCGAGGGAGCTGGTGGGAAGGGCCGCGAGGCCCCGTCCCAGGAGGAACGGCCCCACGCGTTCCAGAATCGCACCGCGCGCCCTTCGCCGGCTGCTGGGAGCCGAGCGGGGAAGCACAGGCCTTGGCGGCCCCCTGGCTCTGGCGCTCGGTGGGGAGGGTTTGCTTTGGGGACGTGGGCCGGGCCGAAAGCCGTGGGTGCGCCTGGGCGCATGCTACCTGCCCGGCGGAGCAGCCCGCAGGGGGCTGCATGGGGAGACGTTGGAGACATTTTGCAAAGGCGGATCGCGTCTCCGCTTTCAGACAAGGAGCGTGCGGCTCTGGGGGCCGAGGCGCAGGGCGCGCGGCCTGGGGCTGATCCGTGAGTGGGTGGGCCTGTCCCTCGGTCCCCTTCCTGCTCCTGCCCTACCTGGGCGGGTGGCTACACCTGTCGCTCTCCGACTGGGGCCCTGGTTGCCACGGAGGGAAGCGAGGCTTCTCTGGGCGCTGTCCGCTGCGGTGGCCGGGGGCGCCCCCGCTCAGGGTTTATATAGCCCGCGGGCGCTCCCCCCGCGCCGCCCGCAGGAATGTCTCTCCCCTTCTCGGGCCATATTTGGGTGTTGGGCACTGGAGACCCTCCCACGGCCGGTGCGCGGCCTGGGCCCCCGCCCGGGTCCCCTGCGCTGGCCATAGAAGGAGCCGCCTGGCCCGCGCCCAGGTACCGCGGGCCGGGCCGTATATGGAGTGTCTCCGGGGCGGGCGGCCCCTCCCGACCAGGCCCAGTGGCCCGCGGGAGGGGCCCGGGTGGAGCGAGGGTCACCGCCCGCCCCCGCCTGCGGCTGCACCTGTCCTGCCCCAAGCCGCCCCGCCCGTCCACTCTGCGCGCACTGGGCTGCCCGCTGGGCGCTCAGGGCGGCGAGCCCCACGTGTCTGCCCTTCTCCGGGGTCTTACTCAGACCCCAAACCGCCCTGTGTCTACAGGGAGGAGGGAGCCGGGTCCCAGGGGGTCAGGCCTGGGGTGCTGAGCAGATGGGAGAAGGAGTCACACCCGGGTTGTCCTGGTCCCAGGCAGGGAAGGGAGGCGACCCCCCCCCCCCCCGGGGAACTTCCTTCGGCATCGCTACCCCTGAGCACCCCAATCCAGGGGAGGGGGGGCAGAGCCAAGCCGGCCCCTACCCCCACCGCGGAGAGGGCCGCGGGCAGCTGCTGGGACAGACAGCTGGCATCGGGGCACCGAGGCCGAGGAGGGCAGAGTGGGGCGGAGGCTCGGGCTCCCCGGGATGGGTCCAGGCAGCAGCTGGGGGCACCGAGCCGGACACCCAGAGCTGCGGGCCGGGCCACCCGCAGCGCGCTCAGAGGTGCCTGAAAAAGTGAATCCTATGGGGGAGAGACCCGTCTCTTCGGGGGGGAGGGCTGTGGGGCCCCAGGTGGCAGTGGGCCCAGCTGAGCACCCTACCCCTGCACCCCCCATCCTTGGGAGCTCACGGAGCCTGCTCCTGGGTCACCACCCAGGACCCAGGGGCAGTGGGCACTGACGGAGGAAGCCCTGCCACCCCTTCGACAGAGGACAAGGACAAGGACTTTGCACCGAGTGTGGGACAGGCGGCAGCGCCTTCGCACAGGCTGCACACACCCGTCTTTATATTTAGAGGACGAGGCTCGCCAAGGCCAGTCCACCTCGGAGTCACCGTCTCCAGCGGGGCCCTGGAGCTTCTATTTATACCGCGACAGCCTGGATGCCTTCAGGCTTCCTGGGATTTGGATCCGCCCTGGGAAGGTGGAGTGGGGGTCACGGGAGGTCGGGCGGGCACTGCCTGCCTCACATTCCCCCCACCCTCACCCTCCACCCCCCACCCCCCAGGACAAGGACAGAACTGACCTTGCTGTGGCCGCACAAGGAGAAGCAATCTTCGGTGATGAACTCAGCGGCGTGCTTTTGGGGGACACCTCAGCTTTGGGGCGCGGGCCAGAGTCGAATCGTTCATTTTTCTCAAGTGCCTACAGTGTTCCCCAAATAGTCGCAATTCCTACTGGGGAAGGGAGCCAGCAACTGGGACAGGTGTGGGCTCTCTGGGGACATAAAACCCCATGGGGGACACTTTTCCCAAAAATGACCCAAGTCAATGAGAGAACGCGGCGTTTGGTTACGTGCAAAGGGTCATCGGTTAAAAGCTACTATGGTTTCATATTTAGCCTTAAAAAAACCATGTTTATTTTATTTGGGTCCTATTTCTCTCTTCTCTGTCTCTTTCTCTCTCTTTACTAGGAAAGCTTGTTTCTTTTAAAAAAATATATTTTTACTGATTTCAGAGAGGAAGGGAGAGGGAGAGAGAGAAACATCAGTGACGAGAGAATCATGGATCAGCTGCCTCCTGCCCGCCCCCTACTGGGCATGGAGCCCACACCCCCAGGCATGTGCCCTGACCAGAATGGGACCCGGGACCCTTCCGTCTGCAGGCTGACGCTCTATCCACTGAGTCAACCAGCTAGGTCTCTCTTTGTTTCTTTTCTTTTTATATTTTTATTGATTTCAGAGAGATAGAGACATCAACGGTGAGAGAGAATCCTTGATCGGATACCTCCTGAATGCTCCCTACTGTGGATCGCGCCTGCAACCCAGGCATGTGCCCTGACTGGAATCAAACCCGGGACCCTTCGGTCCGCAAGCCAACGCTCTATCCAGGAAGCCACACCGGCTAGGGCCCTCTTGTTTCTTGATGAGTCTGGCTAAAGGGCCATCAATCTTGTTGAACTCTTCAAAGAACCAGCTCTTGGTTTTATTGATCTTTTGTATTATTATTATTATTATTATTTTTTAGCCTCTATGCCATTTATTTCTGCTCTGATCTTTGTTATTTCCTTCCTCCTACTTATTCTGGTCTTTTCTGGTTGCTCTCTCTCTAATTCTGTAAACTGTAGGGTTAGTTTACTAAAATGTTTTCTTGTTTCTTGAAGAAGGCCTGTCTTGCTATAAACTTCCCTCTCAGGACTGCTTTCACTGTGTCCCAGAGATTTTGGGTTGTTGTGTGTTCATTTGTTTCCAGGAAGTTTTATTCATTTACTTATTTCTTGATCTCATTGGTAACCCATTCCTTGTTTAATAACATGACCTCTAGTGTCCACGTGTTTGAAGGTTTTTTTGCTTTTAGGGTAGTTGATTTCTAATCTCCTGCCACTGTGATCCAAGAAGATGCTTGATATGATTTCAGTCTTCTTGAACTTGTAGAGACTTGTTTTGTGTCCTAACAGGTGGTCTATCTTTGAGACTATCTTAAAATTCACTTGAGAGAGAGAGAAGGAAGAGAGAGAAACCTAGATTTGTTGTTCCACTTATGTTTGCATTCACTGGTTGATTGCCTGACCGGGGTTGGAACCCACAACCTTGGCGAGTCAGCATGATGCTCTAACCAACTGAGCTACCCGGGCCAGCGTTCACATTTAGCTTTTCCAGTTATTTTGGAGGAGGATGCTGAATAATGGACAGACCCACGTTTCATTTTTAATACGTGTCCTGCTGTGTCATGGGTAGTGGAGACACTAGAAAAAAAAGGGGGGGAGGGAATAGCTTCAGTTTTGGTAGGAAGAAATGTGCTGGAATTCACTAAATACTCAATAATTTGTTGACATTTTAAAGGGGAATGGGGCCCGGCCAGCGTGGCTCGGTGGCTGAGTGTCGACCTATGAACCAGGCGGTCACGGTGCAATTCCCGGTCAGGGCACAGGCCCGGGTTGTGGGCTTAACCCCCAGTAGGGGGACATGCAGGAGGCAGCAGCCGATCACTGGTGCTCTCTCATCATTGATGTTTCCGTCTCTCTCTCTCTCCCCTTCTTCCTTCCTCCCTGAAATCAATAAAAATATTTTAAAAAATTAAAGGGGAACAGGGCTAATATTTCCCAAAACTCTTGCTCAGGGCAACTTCTCTCTCCTATTGCAAGCTTTTCATTCATCCTTTTTTTTTTTTTTTAAATCTTTATTATTGAAAGTATTACATGTCACTTCTCCCCACCCCCATTGCCGTCTTGCTCCCCCGCAGTAGCAAACGTTTCTAAGCTCAGAGTCTACTGAATTCCAGCACACACTTCAAGCGCTGCATCCACAACCTTCAGCCAAGAGAGGGCTGCCGGGCCAGCAGCCCGGGAAGACGGGGCCTGAGAACCCAGCTCGGCATCGGTGCTCAGCCTCTGCCGGGCCACCGGGCGGCTGCTCAGTCCCATTGGGGTCTCGCTGGATTCTTGGCTAAGGGACAGACCCGGGAGCAGGCGGGACGCCACCTCCATCATCCACGCCGCCCGGGGAGCACAGTGCTGTGCTCCAGAGCCCACACCAGGGGGGCCGGGCGCTGGCCTGCGCGCCTGCTTGTCTGCAGCGTCAGCCGCAAGCCCGCCTGCCCGTTGCTCACACCTCCCTTCTCTCAGCCTCGTCCCCCCACTCCTCAGGCCTGTGGACCCCACGCCTGCTTCTTGCTTGGCTTCAGCCTTCCTCCACGCTGCCCACTCATTTTCCTTCTTTAAGATGTTTTTATTGAGGAAGGGAGAGGGAGAGGGCGCTGGAAACATCCATGTTGAGAGACCTCCTGGTTCATAGGCCAACACTCCACCCCTGAGCCTGAGCCACACCGGCCCGGCCACCTAAGTGTTTTAAGACTATTAGAGAGAGAGAGAGAGAGAGAGAGAGAGAGAGAGAGAGAGAGAGAGAGAGAGAGAGGAGAGAGCTGTTCAGTAATAGTGCCACCATAGGGTAGTGTCCTGCGGTCATTAAAAATTGTATCTTGAAGGAACCTGAAGACATGCCTACTCCAAGGAGATGGGAATCGGTCCTTGGAGGGTGAGTGAGACAATCTCACAATGACTGGTGGCCTCCAAAGGCCTTGGTACATGACACACAGTACATCTGTGGGATTAAACTTGCATGGGGGGGGGAGGGGCGGGCAGAGGCCGTGTGACCAGGAAAACACCATCTACCAAGGGGACGGAGCGATCACGACAAAGAGGCTGAGAAACAGCGGGCCCTGGAATGCCATGGTTTCGCGCCACATTTTGCCGACGAGGCGCTCCAGGAACTGACTCTCACCTGTAACCAGGAGCCCTGCGGTAAGGCTGGTTTCGTTAGCCGTGATCCCGCTGCCGATCGAAGAACCCACGAACAGTGTGGGGGGGCGGGCGCTACTGAGCTGACAGGGCCCCACAGAAACGCTCACACTATCTCCCAGCAAGAGAAGAAGGTGACAGCGTACGGCAGCCGCGCAGCCCCAAGCACCCCGAGGCATATTTCCAAGTGGCCCCGGGAGTTCTGGGGGGGAGTCACAGCGTTTGCCTCCTCCCAGTCTCTGCGCACTCACTTCGGCTCTGGTCTCCGTTAGTTCCTCCCCAGCGGGGTCGGGAGGTGACTGAAGTCCTGGCCAGCCGCTCGACGTCCACCTCTGGGAAACCCCGAGCCACACACGTGTTTTATGCCCTAAGACACTCCTGAACACGCTCATGTATGTAGTTCAAAGCTTTCCCGACGAGTTCATCAGGCACCAAGCTCACAGGAATGAGGCCCACGCTGCTTTGTCATTTCGTTTAACACTTTATTGACGGGTCAGCGACACGTGACCCTTCTCTTACTAACATCCCCACAGCTTAACAGGACAGACACCGACCCGAGTCTCTTCCGTGCGCAGCACGCGAGTCACAGCAAGGTCAGGGGCAGCCAGCGCAGCCTGCTGGCTTCAGGGCCACGGGACGGGGGCCCAGGCGCCGGGAGCCCCCGCAGCGGGACCAGCACAAGAGCTCGGTGCCCTGGGCGCAGGGAGGAGGATGGGCAGCGAGCACCCAAACATCGAATACATTTCCGACGGAGAAAGGGCGGAGGGAAATACATGTCACTAAAAACCAAGACGCTCGTCACAGCTGTTCCGTGGGAGCCTCCAAGTCAAGTCTGAAACACGCACCGCGGAAGGCGCGACGTTTAAGGCCCAACGTCTTCCTAAGAGCTGATGCCGATTCTCAGCGATGGCGCGCGTGCCCGGAAGTCAGGCCTGTCCGTGGACGTAATATTCGTAATTTGCTTTCAAAACGAACGCGAAGTAGGGACTGGCCTTCAGGCCCCCGAGCTGCTCGGCCTGCAGCAGGTCATTCACGTCCGGCAGGTACTGGCTGAGCTGAATGCCTGCGACACAAACAGGGTCGGTTGTTATTGTCGGGAACCCCCCCCAGGAATCAGGTGACGGAGGAAGCGAGCCTGTGCTTCTGTTTAAACTGTGGGCCGGGGCTGTGGGGACAGGCCCTGCCTGAAGCTGCTCCATCTGTCCCACATCTGCAGGTCTCGCCGGAGGGCATCCCCCTGGAGGTCAAAAGAGCCCGTCTAGCTAGGTCTTCAATGAGACCTGACCTCTTCCCTTTCCCCACAGCTTCCGCCATGCCTCCAAGGTGCACATTGGGTGGGTTTCCTTAAAGTAATCACCACCTGGAAACAAGTACTTCACACGATTAGTATATTCTCCGACTTGGGAGATAACGTGGAAGAAATACTTTCATGAAAGCTAGCTACAGTCTCTCCAAACGTATTCAAGTTTAAATCTAAAATCATGCCCTGACCGGTGTGGCTCAGTGGATAGAGCGTCGGCCTGCAGACTGAAGGGTCCCAGGTTCGATTCCGGTCAAGGGCATGTACCTGGGTTGCGGGCACATCCCCAGTAGGGGGTGTGCAGGAGGCAGCTGATCGATGTTTCTCTCTCATCGGTGTTTCTAACTCTCTATCCCTCTCCCTTCCTCTCTGTAAAAAAATCAATAAAATATATTTAAAATAAAAAAATAAATAAATCTACAGGTAGGGGGGATCATTTCTTCACCAGCTCTCTGGAGGGCTGGAAGCCAGGGAGTGCTGACTGCACAGACTGTTAAAGTGAGGTCTGGGGAGTTATAAGAGAGTATGTACACATTTTCTCATTTGATAAAGAAAACGAGAAAAATATGTAAAGTCATAATATTTTATAATTTGTTAATTACCATAAGGCTCTCAAAATCATGTGTTTTACCACTCTCAAAGTGCTTAGCACAAATTTTGTGCATGTTATACAATAAAAATCCAGATTAATAAATGCTATCAGGCTAAATGGAAATTATTTATATACAATCATTACCACTGAACTTCCAATAAAACCGTCTTCTCTATAATATAGTGTTACACTTGTAAAAACTATCACAGTACTTTCGTTTTCAATCTGAAAACTGACAGAAAACGATTGGTTCTATCATACAGATTTTCAGTGTCACAGCCAAGGTCTGCATCCGTTCCTTGTCCCGCACGGAGACTGCGCAGGGTGGTAAGCAGGACCCAGGAGGACGGAGACCTCACCCGGACACATGCTTCCTTCATGTTAAACAAGTCCCTTAATTCTGAACACGCTACCGTCTAACCTTAAACCACCCTGGCACCTGACACCTTGGCAATCCCCGTTATCCCCAAGTTCCTAAAACGGAGGAGCAATGCTTCATGTCCGATATTAACGAACCACTCACCATCTTTCGAAAGTTTCTGTAAGATTTTCACAAATATACTGTCTTTGGATGCTTCAATTGGATCATCTTTGCCGTCTGAGCGGGACCAGCTGGAAAACAGGACCAGTACAAAGGGGGAAATGAGGTCACGGCGCCTGTGACGTCAATGACGTCCGTCTGCTATGGTGGTTGGTCTGGATGGCGGGGCGCAGGCGGAGCAAACGGTGAGTTTTGCGGGACTCTTTCAAAAGGGAGCTTTAAATGTCGGTGATGCTGAGACTCTTTATGCTGGTGTAAGGTGCCACACTGAGGTGGCCGTTCGCCAGATGTAACCATTACGTATTTGAGGTCAAAACCAAGCAGTGAGGCATTGTTCCCGGGGATTCCTGTGCGGAAGTCATAAGCCTGGGAGGACCCCAGAGTAGGATCTCTGAGCGCGCAGGCCATAGCTCCCGTTGCCCGGGCACATTCGGTTTTCACAAAAGTGAGCTAGGTAACCGGTGCTGGCACGTACGCTGGCTTTATCTGGTGGGGATGATCTCAACTCCGAAATTCCAGCACGCAGAGGCACGGCTCGGGGGCGAGCAGTCATTGGGTTTGGAACTGCCAATGACCGCGCGTTGAGTGCTGGTTGGGGAGGAGCAGGTGGGCAGTGAATGCGTCAGAGGCCGACCTCCAAGACCAAATGCAACAGCAGCTTTCACTCTCCGGGAGTGACGGAGGGAGAAACGCTTTAGTGAAAGCAGTTCTCAAGCCCACAGGAGAACGGGAAACGGGGGTAGCACCCAGGTCCTGTCCCTTTAAAAATTCTCCTCCTGTGAGCACTCCATCCCACAGCTGGTTGTTCTGAGTCTTTCTCTGCCACCATCTACCCCACCAGGCCGGGGTCAAAAGTCCGCTGTGCCGGGAGGAGAGGAATGGGAAAGCAGGCCTCCAACACCTAGAGGCGCTGAGCCTCAAACTGCACTAAGTGCTCGTTAAAAAAATCAAAATAAAAATCAGAGCCTCAAGTCGTTGGGAGCACCAGCCATACTTCTGTGAAAAGAAGGAGCATGTATTTTCACGCAAACTGACAGTCTCAGGGGTCCTCAAACTGTGGCCCGCGGGCCACATGCGGCCCGCCAAGGACATTTATCCGGCCCGCTGGGTGCCGCTGCCTGTCCTGCTTAGCAGCCGACTCGTCCCGGGCCCGCAGTGCGTATAGGAATTTGTTCATAGTTTTTTTTTTTAAACTATAGTCCAGCCCAGCGGTCTGAGGGACAGTGGACTGGCCCCCCATTTAAAAAGTTTGAGGACCCCTGGAAAATTGTACCAGCTAATTTCTTAAACTGCACCTTAATTACTTAATGAAAAACTTAAGATCACTAATGCAACCACTACAATTTTCATAATACATTAGTATATAATACAATTAGGCCACAACATTACTTGATGGGAGATATAATACCCCTACCAAGCACTTTTCCAAAAGCGTTTCTTAGATTCACGCCGTGAGAACTTACTTATCTCTCTGAAGAGCTTTGCAAAGGATTTCTAGTTTCAGATCGTCTATATTTATATCTTCCTCCTTCACAGCAAAACAACAAAAAATCCTCATTAAGTCCCGATTTGAAAAAACACATGCTTAAGTTGGAGTTATGTCAACTCCTAATTCTGCATAATTATTGCTTTACTTTAATTCATAATTTCTAAAAATTTCCCTTCCTTTAAAACATTAACACTGCACAGGAAAGTAAACCAATAATTTGTTTGACTTGGTTTCTGATTAATCTCAGATAATCTGATTTTATCAGACACAGTGAGAGGGTTAAGATTTTATGTATGTATGTATTTTTAAATATTTTTTTATTGATTTCAGAGAGGAAGGGAAAGGAAGAGAGAGACAGAAACATCGATGATGAGAGAGAATCATCGATCGGCTGCCTCCTGCACGCCCCACACTGGGGATTGAGCCCACAAGAGGGTTAAGATTTTGAGCAAGGTAATGTAAAAACCAAAACATTGTTTTTTATTCTTTCTCAAAAGTTTGTTTTTTGTCTTTAAGTTAAATTGGGTGACTTTGGTTAATAGGATCACATAGGTTTCAGGTGCACATTTCTAAGATACGTGGTCTGTACCCTGCATCGCGTGCTCACTGTTCCAAGTCACATTTCCCAGCCCATATATTTGACCCCCTTCACCCTTTCCCCACCCCCTTTCCCTGTGGTAACCACCAAGCTGTTGTCTGAGTTTAGGACTTTTTGTTTGTTTTGTTTTACATTTGTTGCTTTCAGTTTTATGTCCCACATTGGAGTGAAATCCCATGGCTCCTGACTTTTCCTGACTTATTTCGCTTAGCAGGATAGTCTCAAGATCCGCCACGTTCTTCCCAGCGGCTGCTTCCAAGTCTCCCAGGCTATTCTCAAGTGCAAGGCCAATGACCTCACCCACAGAATTTTCATCATAACCTTTTTTGTTTCAAAGGCTGAGAACAGGGTGAATACCATCAAGAATAAGTTAATAAAGCAACAGAAATCGAGGAACTCATCATGACCTAATAAATGAAAGAGAGAAAAATACCTTCAGACTGGGAAAAGCAGCGTTTGTAATCTGTGCTCAGAAAAAAGACGCCTGGGACCGTGTGAGAATCACCGGGAAACGAAACCTCCCTCTTTTCTGCAGAGCAGCACGTCACCGCGGAGCGAGGGGGGCTGGCCAGTCTCCCCCCGTTTTCACGACTGGCTGAAGAGGCGGTGTTTTGTTTAATGCACTCAGTTCCGCAGAAAACCCTGTAAGAGCCTCACACTGTCTGTGATCCCGCGCGGGATCTCACCCACCTCATCGATATATTCCAGCAGGTCCAGAGCCTTCTTGAAATCGTACTCATTCGCTCTTCTGTTCTCCTCGCAGACGTAGAGCTACGGCAAGGTAAAGGTGGAGGGCTGGTTAAGCAAAGACATAAGCGAGACTAGACACACGTTTTGGAGAAGTCACTGTCTTGCAGGTAAGTTACAGGTTATTTTTACAGTAAAGAACAGTGCCACATTTGCAAATTAGACTCCATCTCTCTCACAGTAAACTGTCTTTTAAAATACGCATATGCTCCGTCAGTAATTAATTGGAGTAACCTGGTATATATATTTTTTAAATGCCAGTAAATGTATATTCTTAGGTTCACGGTAGTATATACATTTCAGCGTTCTCTTTTATAGGTTTTTAATAATATATTTCCATTGATTTCAGAGGCGGGGGAAGAGGGAGAGAAAAAAACATCCCTGAGAGCGAATCACGGATCAGCGGCCTCCTGCATGCCTCCAACTGGGGATGGAGCCTGCAAGCCGGGCCTGTGCCCTGACTGTGACCTCCTGGTTCCTAGGCTGACACTCAACCACTGAGCCACGCCAGGAATACTCTGCAATTAACTGCTGCCCTTGACTTTTTACAGCTGGCTATAATGCTTTGAGATGCTGCCTTGCAAACAGTTTTGAAGTTGAGATCTATGATAAAGCAGGCTGTTGGTCTACAGTTTACTTAAAAGATAAGCCCGGCCGGCGTGGCTCAGTGGTCGAGTGTCGACCTAGGAACCAGGAGGTCACGGTTCGATTCCCGGTCAGGGCACAGGCCCGGGTTGGGGGCTCCATTCCCAGTGTGGGGCGTGCAGGAGGCAGCCCATCAGTGATTCTCTCATCATGGTTGTTTCTCTCTCTCTCCCTCTCTGAAATCAATACAAATGTATATTAAAAAAAAAAAAAAAAAAAGGTAAGAAAATATACAGCAACATGTTACCAACAGTTCTCCCTGGCTGGTTAGATCACAGCTGACTATATACTCACTTCTGTATTCTACACATTTCCTGTGATTTTATAATCAGAAAAACGCTTGTCTTATTACTCATTGTGTCTGGGCATCCTTTTCTCTCCACAGGTGAGTCTCTCTGAGCTTGGGGTGGTATTAAATTTGGTGGTGTATTTATAAAACACGGAGTAAGACTGGCACTACTTCTCCCTTCTTATGACACATAAAACGGTGAGGCACGCAGCAGCGGCCTCTTAGACTGAATATGCTGTGTCGGAGAGGCCGTGTGAGCTCGATAAGAACTCTGCTGCTAAGAATTCCTATAGTGTTTATGTTTTCTAATTTCTTCCTTTTTAAACACAATCAGAGCAAATTCAAGGTAATCCGATGACACCATTCTTGCATCCGAAATGCTTTCCTGAAAGGCAAGAGGAGTGGAGTCGAAGCCACCACCACCAGCGCACAAAGCAGCGGACCGCCTCCCCCAGGCTGCGGCCGCGGTCCAGCGATGCTCAGGAACGGGTTACGTGGCAGAGCGAGAGCGAGGGGATGGCGGCTGCGGCCATGAAATCCGGGCCCTTAACCACTTTCCTTAGAGAAGAGCCTGAAGTGTATCTCCTGGCACGCATCTGCCCGGAACGGAAAAGGTGACACAAGGAAGTGCTGCTGGTCATCAGCACCTCCGGGAACCGGGGGGCCGCGGGGAGGCGAGGCCGGCCCATGGCTCTGCGAACCGGCTTCCTGCTCCCGGGCAGCTCCTACCAACCGATCCCAGGGGCAGTGCCCAGGAAACAGGACGTGGAGAGATGGCTACTCCCAGAAACTGTGCCGCACGCGACACCGAGGTTTGGAGACAGAAGTGGCGCGAGGGTCCGAGAGAGAGCACGTACGCTGATGAGCTGGGGCGCCGTGAGCACTGGCATCGCGCTGAGGCTCAGCTGCTTCTCCGCCAGCAGCGGCTCGGGCAGCGTCTCCTGGTGCAGCAGGAAGCGCTCCTGCTCGGCCATGTCTAGGATTTAAGCGAGACGGCGAGGCGGGGCGTCAGCTCTCCCTTCGGCTCTGTCTTTACAAAGCAGATTTCCAGAGAGAGAGGAGTATCTCTAAAGACCATCTCATCCCTATCCAACCCTCTGGGAGTGATTTACTTCTGCGCACCCTTGAGTCCTGATTATGTTAAAACATAGTCCTGCTTTGATCCGAGTCGCATGCATTATTACAGCGACCAGAACCAGTTTGAAGGGGGGACCGTGTTCCAATGCCCACTGTCCCCAAAAGGTCTGCCGGCGCGGACTCAGAAGCCAGCCAACCTCACACGGGCCCCGGCCGGGGGGTTCTGCTGGCTGAAGCGAGCTGTCCGCCAAAGGTTTCGGGTTCCGTTCCCGGTCAGGGCACCTGGCTTGTGGATTCAATGCCCAGTCTGGGCACGTATGGGAGGCAACCGATCCATGTGTCTCTCTCTTTCCCTTCCTCTCTCTCTCAAAACCAAAATACACACTCATCAAAAGCACCTCACACTGCATCGGGTATTGTGGCTCTGAGGCCCCTGTGAGGCAGCGTCCTGTCTTTCATGCTGCTGACTATCTTGTGAAATGCCCTGTCGTCGAGATTAGACCCAGGCTGGCCATTGTTGGCAAGAACACACACAGGTGGTGTTCTATGCCAAGTCACACACTCCAGGGAGCATGTGAGCGTGTCCCACTGCCTTGATGGCACCTGACGGATCTGCCCAATGAGACTCTAAACACAAGAGAAGATCCGCTTCCCTCACCCCTACCTCAACGGTCCCAGCATCCGTAGATGACCAGCTGTTCGCCACGGCTGCCAAGTGGTGCCTTCCCCTGTCAATCATTCTTTCTATGCTAATTAGTTGGCATTCTCCTTTGGTGAGGAAGCATGTCACTGACCCCTCCCCTTTGGGGATCACTGAGGATTTACGGCTTTTTCTTTTTTAAACTGAAATACAATCCTTTACTGCCGTTCTTTCTGGTGTTCAAATTACCCCCAAATTGTTTAGCATCTCTACATTAACCTCGCTTTCGGCCCAACAAGACTCGGTCAGATCACTTCTTCCATAAGCCCTCGTTCCCTTTCGCTGAGAAATGGTAGTTAGAAACCAAACTACGGCACGAGGGGCACGCGGGACCCCGGGGCGCCATGGCTTTGTGGCCTTTTCCGTGGACAGAGCCAGTCATTTCCAACCCATCATCATCCCATCTCCTATCGCCAATTCCAACGCAACAATACAGGATGCGTCCCTCCATCTTTATATCTACCTTCTCCTTGGTTCTTAAAAATGACAATATATTGGGTCATCTTCTCAATCTACAACACACACACAATAGTTTCACAGTTAGGACACCAAAAAGTCTTGGACTCGAAACCAACAAGTTCAGAAGGACCTCCCCCTACAACAATCCCCCGAGTGAAGGTCAAGCTTTCACTGGTGTTCTTCTTCTCAGTAAGAGTCACTAAGGGTGTAATCAGAGGACTTGGCTCCAATCATTCGAATTTGTTCTTTAGGAATTCTCATTTAAAAGACAAATTCCTTCTCTCTAAAAAGAGACTCCCAACTATGTAACGGAATGACTATCTAAGGACACTGAACAAACATTCTCTTAAAGGAAACACAGTCCTAGTTCTATTGGGGCCCATGAAGTGATTAGAGATGGATTAGAAGAGTTCATTGATAAGATGAGTGATCTGTATGTCTTCTTGTTAAAATTCTCTTTTACCTTCAATTTTTTCTTGCAGTATATCTTCTGAAAAATCTGAAGCTAATGCAGCTAATTTACTCAGGCCAAGAAGGGTTTTTTTCTTTGCAAAGTAACGCGTTTCCATATTGGCCAAACCCAGAAGTGTTGAATGAGCCTACAAAAAACAACATATGAAAACTGTGTAAGATCCTGGTTATTAATTTAAGTGGAAATAAACGTTAAGTACAACTCAAACTTTCCCCCTAAGCTACATCAATGAAAAATCAAGTCAATATTAGCAAATCTGAAAACTGATGAGTACCATGTATATGGAAAAGGAATTTTACAATAAAATATCAACCACCCACACTAATTATTTGGAAAAAGAAACACATAACATGCATTTGCTCTATAACAATTACATATTCACTTCAACATCTTGTCAGGAATTTTAAAATTAATTTGTGTACTGTTTTGACTCATAATTTGAACATTTTTATTATACATGTTAATCAAATTTTTGTGCTTTATTTTACTGTAATAGTAGTCAAATCAAAATGGACTGTATTTTTAACTGAGATTAAGAAGTAATAGCAACACTATCATAGATCAAAAGCATGAGAGAAAGAGATACACATTTGAAATAATTTGTAAGTAGGATTTTAATAACAAAATACTACAGTAAAACTAACTAAATAAAGTTACCTAAATCTGCTCCACATAACTGAGTCCTTCTTACCTTTTCTAATTCTTGGCTATTAATTTCGTGTAACCAGCTGAGATGCTCATGAGCCTGCAAGAAATCCGCCAACTGTCCGTGCTGAGCAATGGGCTGAGACAGTAATTTGCCCCTTTTTCCTTTCTCCAGATACCAACGGAAGAGGAAGTCTGAAAAATTCTGTAAATAACAAAGCCAAGGATCCAGTCCTGTTTAGTAACACCGTTTTAAAACGTGTTTCTGATAATAAAATATTAAATTTCTCCCCGAGGTCTGAGACCCCAGAAGAGAAACCTTATTTTAAACATTAATTTCCTGTATAATAGATCCTCAAAAATAACCTAATTGAATCACCACCACATTGGACAAATGAGGACATTCAGACTCAGAAAAGTCTTCTTGTTCAAAATCAGACAGAATCTAGATGTACATGGTCCAGTAAACAGCCCCGGTCACAGGCAGCTGTTGAAACGCAATTAAAACATAGAATCACACCAGCCACACTTCAAGCGCTCGATGGCCACGCGTGGCTGGAAGACTCCTTTTGGACAGCACCGGTAAGCCGCATCTCCGTTACTGAAGCAAGTTCCAGAGGCCAGTGCCGAGACTGTCACTCCAGAAGGATTCTCAGAGGGAGAATTGGTGTGACATGGCCACGTGGGCTGGCTTGATGAGTCAGAATCTAGAGCGGCCCCCAACGCCCGGCCCGTTCTCCCTGCAGATGCTGCCTGGATGCTGGGTGGTGGGGGCAATGGGCAGGAATGGAATACATCAGTCCCCCAAGGCTTGGGATCCGGAACGGAAATACATTTTACAAAAGCTGCAACCAAGCCCTGGCCCGCTCTGTCCTTGGGGAGCTGAGTACTACCCCCCTCGTCTCTGCCTCAGGGGAGCAGAGCGCTGACTCCATCTTTATGGTTCTTCTACACACCGTGTCCAACGTACAATGAAAACAGCATAAGGCAACACAGAAAAACAGGACTACCAAGCCGGCCTAAGAACGGTCAGATTTGTAGCACAAAAGGATTTTAAAGTAACGACTAAAGGAAAGATACAATGAAAAAGGGATGGAAGATGTCAGCGGGGACCTAGAGTCCATAGAAGAATAAACATGATGGGCACGAAATCATTTATTTTAGCACTACTTTGAAATACTCGATATGCTGTATCCAACGTTTAGGGACTGATCAAATCAGTTATATCCAGTCTATGAAATCATAAGACTATTCAAAATGTTCTGAAAAAACGTTGTTGTGGAATATTTGATGTTTTGGACAAATGTCTGAGAGGTATTAAGTGAAAGAAGGAGTTGATAAAACATGTTTGTAATAATACGTAGTAGAAAGACTAGAAGAACATATACTAAATGCTTAAAAGCGTTCTCTCTAGATGGTGGAATTTATAAGTGATTTTTTAATCTTCTTTTTGTTATAGGGGTTTCCTGAGTTTCATGTCATTTTTATAGTGAGAAAAAAGGTCAATTTTTACATGAAAATCAAATGACTGAATAAACAGGCTTTAAAGAGCAACTTAAACTCACCTATACAGTGCCATAATGGAACATTAAAAAATATATATTCAGTAACACTTCCATATAAAGAATAGTCTACCCACCGACAGAGAAATGTAATACATAAATTAGGATCCAAGTTAACCACAAAAAGATTGTATCATCTTCCAAAAGATGAGAAGCCCCAGGTGAGACAGGAAATGGTAAAACCCTGACACAGCAGCTCCTGCCCAGTCCCAGTGTGTTACCTGGTCAGCAAACTGGGTCATGTAGCGCTGGAGTCTGCTCTGGTTGTCCGTCTGCTCACACATTTGCACTAAGATATCAAAGTCACAGTATTTCTCTGCTAACGAAGCAGCCCATGAGTACTGGCCTAGAGCGACTGGGGAAATGAGACCAGACGGAAACAAATCCTGTTAGTGAAAACTTAAGCTGTGAGAAAAAAATACTACTTGCAATTTTACCCTTATCCATATTATTTACCCTTACCCTAAGAATAATGAATGGGATAGAAACCTTTCCAGTTACTGACATTTGGTTTCAGAATCCATATAAAATCATGAAAGAGCCCACTCAGAGTGGCTCAGTGGTTGAGCGTGGACCTAGGAACCAGGAGGTCACGGTTCAATTCTGGTCAAGGGCACATGTCCAGGCCGTGGGCTCCATCCCCAGTAGCGGACGTGTAGGAGGCAGCCGATCAATGATTCTCTCTCATCATTGCTGTTTCTATCTCTCTGAAATCAGTAAAAATGTATTTTAAAAAATAAATAAGTAACATAAAATCAGCAAAGATGCAAATTCAGTCAGCCCCTGGCTGCATCAATGGATGCGATTCCCGTCCGTCATGTACGCGCGAAACAGCACCCCTCCCAATCCTCACGGAAACACGGTTGAGGAAAGGAACGCAGAAGCTGCCCCTCTTTCCCACCGTCGGGCTGATGCTGTTACACCGAAGCCATGGCATATGATGGGACGCCTTCACCTGCTCTGCCCATTCCAAGGCCCACAGCCGAGCTCACGACCAGGCACTTACGCAGCGGAGACAAGAGATCTGACCTCTTCTGTACGTATTCGGTCTCCAGGTTGTTAAATCTTTCCTGATCCCTGGATCTGTCCAGGGACTTAAGCTGACAAGTATAACCATCCAGGAAGCAGTCGATCAGCGCGACCAGCTGCTCTGTGAGAATGTTCCGGAGGTTGCTGTCTGCCTGCGGGTACACCATTTTCAGGACGATCCCGTGCTGGCGCATTATTGCTGTTCGCACGCCAGCCGGGCCACTTGTTGCTGTGAAATCACACAAAATAAGATGGTAAGTGAGGGTTCCACAGCGCCTCGGGGAAAGACCACCTGCCTGAAAATCCCAGCACTTCACCACTGCTGGGAAAAGGATCAAACAGGAGCCCAGCACCCCTCTCTCTGCAGCTCAAACCCCATCTTCTCTACGGAGACTTCCTCAGCAAAGCCAGGTCAACATGGCCCTCCCTTCCTTCCAAATTCCTCTCATGCTATCCACTTACTGTCTTCTATTAAGTCAACATAAATTAGGTCAATACCTCCAGGGCCAGGTCCCGGTCCCGCTTCTGTGAATAACTATACGCATTAAAACCCAGTAGGTGCTACTTTGCATTTCACTTACAAACCCGCACGAGGGGAATTACACAGCTTCCAAAAGCGATGGCTTATTAGACTATATCTTGAGGAGCTGCTAGCAGACCAGTATGCTCGGGCTCAGTGCTAGCAAGCTCACCTGTCCACGGAATATATTCCGGCTCTTTTTCCAGCGGTTCTTCTCTCCTATACAAGGAGTTTCTGTTTTGCCGATAGTGACTAGCGGCTTGTAGCATGTCCTGGAGAAAAATGAAAGGCGTTACCAGATGCAGAAAGCCGTGAGCCTCAGTATTTCCCAAGGGAATTCGAAACATCAAAATCTATTTACATGAGAAAATCCTCAACATAGGCCTGGAGGATAACTGGTTCTTTTTGCATTTGAAATCTAACTCCATAATCTAACTCCAATTTTTGAAAACTACAGTAACCAAAGTAAAGAAACCATTATTATAAAGTACATTGGCTAAAATTAAATGGAAGTTTTAATCAATAAGTAGTGAGCTTCTGAGTAATTAAAAAATACTTATTTAGACAGTTACATGAATATTAATACACTAGAGGCCCAGTGCATGAAATTCGTGCACAGGGAATGGATATGTCCCTCAGCCCAGCCTGCACCCTCTCCAATCTGGGACCCCTTCAGGGATGTCCGACTGCCCTCTCACAATCCAGGACTGCTGACTCCCAACTGCTCGCCTGCCTGCCTTCCTGATTGCCCCTAACTGCCTGCCAGCCTGATCACCCCCTAACCACTCCCCTGACAGCCTGATTGATGCCTAACTGCTCCTCTGCCAGCCTATTTGCCCCTAACTGACCTCCCCTGCAGGCCTGGTCATCCCCAACTGCCCTACCCTGCAGGCCCGGTCACCCTCAACTTCCCTCCTCTGCCGCCCTGGTCACCCCTAACTGCCCTTCCCTGCAGGCTTGATCACCCCCAATTGCCCTCCCTTGCAGGCCTGGTCCCTCCCAACTGCTGTCCCCTGCTGGCCATCTTGTGTGTTGGAGTGACGGTCAATTTGCATATTGTGCTTTTATTAGATAGGATTTGCAATGTTATATATATCCTTCTCCAAAGAGAGGTTTATTCCACTAAATAGAACCCAGGATCACAGAAATTTAACATGCACACCCAAATATTCAAAACAGCTGTTGACTGACTGATGAAATGACTGATATTTTTCTAACATTCTGGAATTAACGACGGCAAAGCTCTTATAAATGACTGGTGACACAGAATAGGAATAGAGAAACCACTTTCTCCTCTATCCACATCTGGGCTTTGAGATGCTGACAACGTCATCGTATTTTGGTACCTTGAGAATATTGTTCACACTGATCACCACCTCAGCCCATTCAACTGATTCCAAAGACGTCTCCTTTAAGACTTGCTCCTCGTGCTCCAGCAAACACTCACAGATCGTATCTACCTGCGACACCTGCGGGAGGAGAGAGCCGTCAACCACGTGGAACAACAATTACGGTGCCCGGCCACAATCACAACCACCGAGAATCCACTCAACGGGCTACGCCTTCAGCTCATTACTCAGAAAAGAACAATTCATGGTGAAAATAAATGTATAAACCAAGAAAAGTCCAAATCTCCTAACTTTGCAAAATCAGAGTGCCCAAATAATTCAGTCTTCTAGGTAAGCGAATTCTGGACTGTTAGCAGGTAGATTTTTAAACTTAAATATCAAGTATAGGCAGCCCTTCATAGCGATAGGTTCTGCTTCGGTGAGATTCAAAATATCCGGGGGAAATGTGGCACTGTCACGGACATGCGCTATGTATTAGGCCATCATGGCTGCATCTGTACTGAGCGTGTGCAGACTGTTTTTTGTCGTTGAAAGTGGAAAAACCAGTGGGGGGCATGCAGGAGGCAGCCAATCAATGATTCTCTGTCATCACTGTTGTTTCTCTCTCTCTTTTCCTCTCTGAAATCAATAAAAACACATTTTAAAAAGGGGATTAAATCATTCAGCAAGGACAGGGAGGGCTGCTTAGTTCTGCGAGCACCAGGAAAGGCTTAAGTCAGTGGTACTTCTTGAATGATTTACCCAGAAAGTAGGGAGTCCTACTTAAAATGCCAACGTGCTCATTGCCCTCCACCTTTCCTGTGTGGGCACGCTCCGTGTGAGCAGCCCGGCCCGAGGCAGCCACGCAGGACAGATGCTCGTCTCACCTCCCTAAAGAAGATGTCTGCGGGGGTCAGGTTGGCTGGGACGTTGCGGTCCCGCCTGTGCAAAGCGATCAGGATGGCCGTGTTCACGAGCTCAGGCAGCCGCGAGTGGTGGTTCTTGAGGACGATGGCGGCCGACAGCTTCTCCGCGTGCTCACAGAGCAGCCGCCGCGTCGCCATGGGCGCCCCTCTCACCGGGGAAGTGCGCAGGCGCCCAAACAGGCCGACCTTGCAGAGAGAGAGACACACACACACACGTTCTTGGAACGCATTTACAGGAACATAAATAATGCGGTCACGTTCCCACCCGAGCACGTGGGGTGCAGAGCCACTGCCCTAGCTCTCCCCACAAAGCACCGCCAGCTACCTCTCCTTCTGGCTACTTCCAACACCCATGCATGCATGCACATGCATGCACACACACACCACACACACATACCACACACGCACACACGCACAGCTTAGCCAGGGCTGCTAACACCTGTAAGAAATACAGACATTCCAGTTCTAAGCTTAGGGTAACTCCTGAGTGTCTGCCCACTACTGTCGTCTCTAGATATCTTGTTTCTCAAATTATTGCTTCTAGTTAGCAAAATGACAAAGTCATTCTTTCCTATCGGCATCCCTGAGCTCCCCTAGAGTCCAGACCTCTGTGATCTATTAACTTAGCAGTTTCTGTCTTCAACACCGATTTCTGGAACCCTAAAGCCAGTGAGTGTGTGTGTGTGTGGGGGGAGGGGGTGTGTGTGGGGGGTGTAGAAGAGAGAGGGGGTACAGAGGGAGGGTCTTTAATCCTTTGCGCTCCCATCTCTGATTTGCTTGATGCCCATTTCTGGTATGTTACTAGATGCCAGAGTTTTTCTAAGTTCCTATTTGCTAAATCATTACCATAACCTGAACTAAAAAAGCCAAGAGACAGACATAAACAGTAAGCGTCTTCCCGTTTTAAGCGTAGCCCGTTTCATGAATAAATGGCCCAGTTTGTGAATATTTTTATACACTGTGAACAGGGGGTTACCGCACTGAACAGCAGAGAGAACATTCCCGCCCCCACCGGAAGGTCTACCAGGCAGACGGACTGGAAACTTTTTAACAGGAAGGCTTCCGGATTTTGGAAAAAACAAGCAAAAATGAGATTAGCTTCACTCATTTGGACATATGCGTGGGAGCCACTTCTGACGGCAGAACTGGGTGGTTTTGTGTACCAATTCTCACAGCAAAACCATTCTAATTTTACTTTAGGCTCAGTTGAAAGGGGACTATACCTTTAAAAAATACATTAAATGAGAATCTGATTCTCGTGGCACTTCGAAAACATTTAAAATCCTCAGCTAAAAACCTTATTTTTATCGCCTCATTCTTCTTCACTGTCTTTCTAATCCTACACAATCAACTCAGGAAAATGTTAAAGCCACAGGGGAACTCTGAATGAAAGGCAGGCTGTCCTAGAATGTCACAAGAAACCCAGAACACTTCTGCTGACATACACTATTTTTGAGCTTTTTATCTTGTTTTCAATGCAACTTTATACTTGGAGTAATAGGTCTCCACACAGCCCTGGACTTACTTACTTTTAAGTCAGAAAAAAAGACGAGATGCCCTGACCGGTGTGGCTCAGTGGATAGAGCCTCGGCCTGCGGACTCAAGGGTCCCAGGTTCGATTCCGGTCAAGGGGATGTACCTTGGCTGTGGGCACATACCCAGTAGGGGGGTGTGCAGAAGACGAGAAAATGTAAAATCAACGGAACCCCTCCCCGCTGCCCTGGGGGAGCCGACCACGGGGCCGCAGAGCAGTGCTGGGCACTGGCCCAGCGGCAGGAGGCTCACGTGGTGAATGAAGTCCACGAGGAAGGAGTGAGCCTTCATCTTGTCCTCCAGCTGGTGCAGGATGATCAGCGAGGTGCTGCTAACCCCGGGAGCTTCTGCTGAAACACAGCAACGAAACTTAAACACAGCACGCACCAGCTGCGTCGTCATTGCTGAGCGGAGGAAAAACGGTTAAGCAACATCCCTGCAAAAGGGGAAGACCAACTTCTCCAGGCGATTATTTATAACATTACCCAAGAGTTTGGAAGACAATGGAGGAGTTTGCTACAATTCATGTGTATTTAAAACATAAAAGATAGCATAACCAATGGACACGCACACTGGGGCGGTGGGGGCTTGTCCTGGGGGGTGGGAGTGGCTGGGGAGGGGCCGATGGGGGAAAAAGGAGACATACTACTATATAATACTTCAAACAATAACAAAAGAAAAAAAAACATAGAAGATGTGTACTAGTTTAATCATTTATTTTATATCACTCTAAGCTGGCCAGCTCAGAAGAAACAGTGAAGGAAAGAAGGTAAACACTGATGTTTTCGCCCTGGCCGGGTTCTCAGTGGGTAGAGCACTGGCCTGCGGACTGAAGGGTCCCAGGTTCGAGTCCGGCCAAGGGTACATACCTGGGTTGCAGGCTTGATCCCCAGTGTGGGGCATGCAGGAGGCAGCTGATCAATAATTCTCTCTCATCATTGATGTTTCTATCTCTCTCTTCCACTCCCTTCCTCTCTGAAATCAATAAAAATGTATTAAAAAAAACAAAAACAGCCCTGGCCGGTGTCGCTCAGTGGATAGAGCATCAGCCTGCGGACTGAAGAGTCCTGGGTTTGAGTCCGGTCAAGGGCACATGCCCAGGTTGCAGGCTCAATCCCCAGTGTGGGGCGTGCAGGAGGCAGCCGATCAATGATTCTCTCTTACCATTGATGTTTCTTATCTCTCTCTCTCTCTCTCTCTCTCTCTCTCCCCCTTCCTCTCTGAAATCAATAAAAATACATTTAAAAAAACAAAAACACTGATGTTTTCTTCCTAAATATCTAGAGGCTGAGCAAGCTTGCTAAGTAGGCACTTAGGGAGAGAAAGGGGTGTCTGACACAGTTCCCAGGTACTGGGAACCCCAAGTGCCCAGGGCTGCGGTGGAGGTGGCAGAGGGACAGCCGTGGGGGCAGGCAGGAAAGAATCAGGCAGACACACGTGGGGTGCACACGCCACATGCTGGGATTTGCTCCCTGCAGTGCTGAGGGAAACGTACGGCTTCTATAGCCAAGTGCAGCGATGACGCCCACATTATCACTTCCTTTGGATGCCAGTAAGTGCCAACTGCTACCCACGACACCAGTTTCCTTTCAGACATAAGATGTCGCACAGGTAAGCAGGGCTAATGAACCGTCTTCGGCCAAACGAGCAGACTTGCCCCATCATCCCCTCAGTTTCTGTTCTATCACGTAGATCTCTTTGGAGGCCTTCTCACAATCTACTCTAAGGAAAGCCACACCTTTAAAAAAATGCTGAATTAATTAATATTAAACTGTCTCATTAACTTAAACTAGGTGCTTTAAGACGCTTCAAAAGAGAGCCAGGGTGTTCTTCCCAGACCAGAGCACCCCATATACTGGCCCCAGAGGCGCTTACCCTCGGGGACAGACTCGGCCCAGCGCGGGTCCGAGGCGGGGTAGTCGTCCACCAGGTCCACGCTGATCTGGGCCACGGCTTTGTCCAGCTCGTTGTCAGAGTCCAGATCCGCGTGGGAGGAAAACAGCTCGTCGACCATCATCTGCGCGTGACCCACGTCCTTTCTGAAACGGGACCGGGAGACAGAAGCGTGAAAGGAGGCAGAGCACGCTCAGTACCCACCGGGGGAAAGTTAACGTGAACTTCGAGTCCCATCTTCTAGCCCAAAGCTAATTACGTTTAGTAACCTTTAGTGAAATGCGCTCATGAATTCAAGTTCACGCTGCACGCTTAGAATATGCGAGGCACTGGAGGTAGGATGACAGGACATGGGAGAACAGCCCACGACTTGTCGTGAGGGATCAGCCCATTAGACAGGAAGTTAGCAGACACGATGGCTGGGGAAGAACAGGGGAAACCAACACCGTCGGAGGGGCAGGGGAGCCTCCCGGAAAGGAAGTGGCGGCCCGCTAAGGGGGAGTGCAGGGAGGCCGGGGGCGTGGGGGAGGCACAGGGTACCCTGTGGTGATGAGGTGAGCCCGGGAGGAGACAGGGAGGCAAGTGCCCAGGGCAGACCTTCCAGAAACACCACCAATCAAAGGCTGGGCGAGCCCAGCCAGTGAGGCTCAGTGGTTCAGTGTCGACCTGGGAACCAGGAGGTCAGGGTTCGATTCCCGGTCAGGGCACAGGCCCAGGTGGTGGGCTCCATCCCCAGGGTGGGGCGTGCAGGAGGCAGCCGATCCATGATTCTCTCTCATCACTGATGTTTCTATCTCCCTTCCTCTCTGAAATCAATAAAAATAGGTTTAAAGAAAAATAAAAAGGAAATAAAAAAGCCACCTTCTATTCGCCTTCACATTATACATAAAAGATGCCTGCAAGCTGCCTTCACGATCACCGTTTGCGAAGGTGCCCTGCTTCCCGTGAAGTGGAGAGGGTGTTACATCATCTCCCCGCAGCGCAGCTGGGACCCTCCCCTGACGACCAAGTTCAGAAGAACAGTTGCGAAAGCGTAAAGTTCAGACAGCACTTTCTCCTTAATGGCTCATTCTTCCAACCCGCTCGGTCATCAACCAAGGAGCGTGTCAGCGAACTGTGGCTCAGACTTCCAACCAGCCAGTGTCAGAGCCCGGCTGTACCTGCAGTACTGCAGAAAGGCGGCTTTCAGCAATCTGGTCTTATCCTCCTGCGCTATGGTTTCGTTCTTTGTAGAGGTCTCAAAAACCACACTCTGCAAAAGAACAGACGATACTTTAGAAGTGAAGGTGTCAGAATATCCTTTTTTAAAATATGTTTTTATTGATATCAGAGAGGAAGAGAGAGAGAAACATCCGTGATGAGAGAGAATCGCTGATGGGCTGCCTCCTGCACATCCCACACTGGGGAGGGAGCCTGCAACCCGGGCCTGTGCCCTGACCGGGAATCGAACCCCGACCTCCTGGTTCATAGGCTGACGCTCAACCACGGAGCCACGCTGACCCGGCGGAATATTCCTAATTATTGGACTAAAAACCGGGCCCGCCTATGACAGCAATAACACAGGTACACCATACTCTCCATACCAACGGTTTCTACACATAAAACACATATTGAGAAACAAGAGACGGTGAACCAAATGATCAACGGAAGTCCTAAAGAAAAGGTATGGGTATAGTTGAGGGATGACATTGTGAGTAAAATTACCTGGGGATTTCATTATAACCAACACAACGCCTTCCTGGGTCTGCCCTTCTACAACTCATCACCATGTGCATTACTAAGCGTAAGAGCTGGCCTCAAGCTGAAACAAGGATTGGAAAAACTTTGAAGAAATGGAATACTGTAAGCTAGCTTTGCAACATCAGTAGTACCACAAAGTCCACGTTACCAAAACCAAAACCAAAACAAGTTATCTTTCATGAAACTATACCAAATTACTTTAATTTTGAGTTACAGAAAGGGTCCATATATTTCACACACTAGTCAAATGGAAAGTAGCCCAAATGGTATTATTTGTCGTCTCCTGTAAAAGAATGATAAGAATCTTCGTGGATCAGGGGATTTTGGGTTTTAAGATGACAGGAAAATAAAATGGATGGTTTTACCCCTCTCTCCCTCTCAAAAACCTCCCCAAATAAGAAGCGAAAGCAGCAAACCAGCCAGACATCTGTGCTGCAAACCACAGCAGAGACAGAAGCCGGGGGGGCATGGCAGCGTCGGAGCGGAGGGGACCAGCAGCCCTGTCTGGGGCAGGGGCAGGGGCAGAGCCAGGGCCCGTGAGGCCTGAGGCTGAGGCCAAGCAAGGGACATGCCGTTTCTAGGGATCTGCCTGTGGGAAACTCCACTGCCGGGCCCTAGGGGAGCTGCTGCCAGGCGCGGGAAGAGTCAGCCAGATGTAGCCAGCAAATATGAAATGGCCACTGCACACTCCCGGATCGCACGTGGCTGAGGGATGAAGAGAGCGTAATCCGTGTGTCACCTGACTCCGGGAACTGTCAAGAATACTCACATTGCCACTATCACGGGAAAGAAATATTTGGATGAAAGGCAGAGAAAGAACTAGGCTCCCCCAAGTTCTCGTCTTCTATAACAGGAAGTCAACAGATGTCTAAAACTGGTGAATTAGGAGAGAGCAATATGTGGTTATTACTTAGAAACAGAGAAAAAAATACTGGAAGAAACAGCAAAGAAGACTTAAAAGTAGCTGCTCTGGCCAAGAGGACGGGGATGAGAGAGACCAAAGAACGAGTGTTTTTGTCACAGCGCTTTTAAAGCGACCTGACTCTCAAAACCATTTGTGGGGACAGCCTGATAAGCATGTAAAAACAACACAGAGCCACATACCTCACTGCTTGGCCCAGCAACGGAAGATGCTAAAGACTCTTCCAGGTCCTCCGCTAAGATGGACACATTTTCCCGGGAAGTAATAGACACCAGTCCGCTGTTTCTAGAAAACAGGATCGGGACTCCACCACAGCAACCAGCTCCTAAAATACTGTCCCCTAGGAGACAGCAAAGCACGCCATCAATCATACGAACAAACGCCTCCTAAAACCCCCACCCGCGGCAGAAAATCAGCTGACGCACGAAGACGCGTCCTTGGCCTTTACGATACCACTCCTGCGGCGAACTCAGTTCTTTGTCCCAGGTCCAAGGTCAAGAACCTGCCGCTATCTGAAGCAGCAGCCTGTGCCCTCAGCTTCAGGACAACCAACGCTAGCCTTGCCAGACAACAGCAGGCGGTAAGCAAAAGAGCAAAAAGACTCGTTCTGCAAAATTCGAAACACCAGCTTTTGTGATCTGATGGGGTCCTTTTGTTCTCTTCTGCCATGACTCCCTGGGTAAGCCAGTTGGGGGGCGGGGGGTGGGAGGTCTAAGCTTGCTCAGGGCCTCACTTAATGCCATCCTACCCACCCAGTCAAGTCTCGGGCTGGGACCAGAAAATCGAGGTTTCATCCTATTGCCTACCTGGATCTGCACTCTGCCTCTGCTCAACCCCTTTAGATAAATATCCTGATTTAACCATCTGCTTGGCTTTCTTTCACTCCCGGATGGCAACCCCTGCCCCCCACCCCCCATGAGTCCAACTCCTGAGGGTCTCCTTATCCAGGGGTCTACATACTTAAAGAACAAGGCAGAATGAGTCACTCTTACTAACTCGGGATAAGCAATTACTTCTTACATCAGTCCTTCCCTTCTCGGCATTTTCTGGAGAAAGCGTTGCTATTTTTGCCTATAAATATGACAGCCTGGGAATCCTACTCCCTTCTGGTTTTTCCGTAGGGCTGTGACTTCAGCTACCACGGGTGCGTGGCGCTGAAGGGCTGAGCAGCACCGGAGGTCCCGAGCTTGAGGAAACACTCAGGGGAGAAGAATGAGGACGACAAGAATGCCGAGCGAGCGCACTGGCCTCGCTCTCAGCGGCTCCGCACCTTGCGTGTTGAAGACGATTTTCTCCTGGGGAGGAGAGAACGTGCCGGTGCCGGTGGAGCACACGAAGACGGCGCTTTCGCTGTACAGGTAGGCGGTCTGGCTGGAAAAGTCCGGGACCATCAACCGGCACGTGGTCAACGCTTCAGACTGCAAATTGAATTCGAAATTCCGCTTCATGAGGACCGACACAGAAAAGCTTGTCTGTATGCCTTCATCGTTCCCACGTGGGTACAACATATTACGGTTTATTAAAATAAAAGGACAAGTTGGACTTCCCCGTATTCAGCGTAATGAGTCATATTAAAATAAGCAAAAGGATTTACAGAGTTAGTACTGTACGAGGTTAAATGAAATGAACTTACAGTTAAGGCTGTCCCTCACGAACGTCAGAGTTATTCAACGTTATGTCTAAATGCTAGTAAGAAGCTTAACCCTGGAGATCTTCCTGTCCTCTTAACCACTTACATGAACTTTAAGTGCATAATGCCCACAAATAAAAGCCGACTTGGCGCGAAAGGGAATGTTCCTGTGATACCCAGGAGCCAAAGCCAAGCCCCAGTGTATACCCGGTTTGCTCCTTATTTTTCACGTGGTAGCTCACCGCCAGTCCTTCCTTTCTCCTCAACAATGTAGAAATGAGGCTGTCTTCACAGCGCAGGTGAGAAGCAGCCAACGGCTTCTCACCGTCAGGCATTTCTCAAGTCTGAGACGGCAAGTAAAATGCAACGTCTGAAACGTAGCTGTTTTCAAAGACACCCTCCAAAATAAAAATAAAATAAATATACCCAAGCCCTGCAGATGACTCTCTCCAGGAACTTGACCCCGGAATGGTTAGGAAAGAAGACTGAGCATGTGCGCACCGCTCTGGGATGGAACTTGGAGAAGACCTTACCTGAAAGGGTGGATTATACTGAGTGACTTCTACTGTGACCGCGTCTGACATCTGGTAGCCGTGATCTTCCACTGTCACCAGGGAGTAATAGACGAGACACGGGCTGTCTGCGGGGTGCCACGCGGCTGCCAGCACCAGGAGCCCGTCACTGGTCAGGGCGAAAGGGAAAGCGACAGTCCCTTTGGCAAACAGCCCGGCAGTTTCTCACGTGGTTAGACATGCACTTCCCATGCGGCCTCGCAAGCCCACGCCCAGACATGCACCCCAGAGAAGTACACACGGGTCGCTCACATGGCAAGATTAGCATTAGAGACCTGGCAAGACTGCTGGTCGTTTTATCACACACATCAACTTCCGCCCCAGACAGCTACCTAGATTCTTTATGACAAAGTAATCGCTCACCAGTTTTGCTTCAAATCCAAATACCGAACGTTGACCCCCTCTTTAATAGCTTCGTAGTTGCTTTCCGATCCCTAGATGAAAACGTCAACAAGATAAGCTCCGTGCGTACAGGAATCGTCTTCACCTCTGCAGCCCCAGCACCGGCTTAGCCGACAGCTCAGCTACTGAGTGAGGCATGCATTTGAAAGATTATTAAGGCCATCGGTGAGTTACAACATCTCTAGAGATTGAGTAGTTGGTTTGTTTATCCGACGGCCAAAAACTGTGTTTGTATATTACCTTAACGTATGTGCTTACGGACAAAACGCGAAAGGAGCAAGCACACGCATGTCACCACAAATGTGAATGAGAGGCGCGGACCGCGGTTTCTTACCCAAATCGCATCGGCGATGTTCTCCTTCAGGGCCCTGTTCACGTCCCAGCTGTGCACCTGCTTCTCCGACGACTCGTCTAGCTCCCACTTACTGATGCTCCCACTGGTCAGGCTGTACAAGCTGGACCGCTCGTTGTCCCACAGGACACTGGAGAGCTGGCGGAGAGGAGGGGAAAGCCACGGTTACAGGCTCCGTTCTGATGTTGGTACACTACGTTTCTGAAGTTCAAGTTTCGTTTCTTTCCATGATACTTGACTAGTATTCCCAGCAGAATCCTTCCTTTGGCATCCAAAGGAAGGGGTGATCCTGAAACAGACCCGAAAGCGAGGCAGAGTCCCACCGGCAGGAACATCGAGGCAGAGGCCCACGCGGGGCAGGGGTGGGAGGCGGGAAAACGCGAGGGTCCTCAAGAGAGCCAGCAGTCCTGTGACCGTGGCATGTAGGTAATAAGCAGAAAAGAGGCAAAAGATGAGGCCCAGTGAGAAATCAGGGGCGCACAGCAGAGTCTGGAAGGTAAGTCCGTAAACCCAGTCAGCAAGGGGGTAATAACCAACGGCTTTGACGGCAGAGCTGTTAGAGGGAGAGGAACTGGGAGGGATGTGTGTAGAGAGTTAAATGGTGTTATTTTGCCTTTTAAGCATCTGCTTGCTTATGAAGTATACTGTGTTTTTTATTTTTTACTTATTTATTTACTTTTTAAAATATATATATATTTTATTGATTTTTTACAGAGAGGAAGGAAGAGGGATAGAGAGCTAGAAACATCGATGAGAGAGAAACATCCATCAGCTGCCTCCTGCACACCCCCAGTAGGTCCATGCCCTTGACCGGAATCGAACCTGGGACCCCTCAGTCCACAGGCCGACGCTCCATCCACTGAGCCACACTGGTTTCGGCATACTGTGTTTTTTAGAGCTGGGTATACACGAGTGTGTTTTTATTCATTTTTGCTGCAAAAAACTTGTTCCCAGTTGGTCCAATGCATGGGAGAGGGATGCCTACTGGTTTCAGGGAGAGAGAGGCTCAGGCACAAGCCAGACCCCGGGGATGCAGAGGGGCCCCTCAAAGGCCTCTGGGCTCCACAGGCTCCCAGTCGTGCTTGAGGGTGAGCCTTTAAAGAGATATGTGCCCCGCCCGGGGGCTGGCAGCCTGTGGGGTGAGGCAGGTGTCAGTCACCCATCTTCTTGAGGAGCTTCCCCTCCTCCGGGAAGTGGCTGTGTGGGAAGTCAGAGAGGTCCGTGCGGGTAGGGCCAGGGCCTGCAGCTCCAACAGGGCCTGGCCTGGTTCCTCTGCACGGCCACGGTGGCTCCTGTGCGTCCTGAATGGTACCCCCTCCCCGTGAGCCAGGCCCGGGCACGTCCTGGAAGAGAATGCAGCCGCTGCGCTGGGTTTGCATCTTTAAGAGCCGCTGGGCACCCTCACGCTTCTCCTTAGCCAACTTGTGAAAGAAGGGGCCGCGCCCCCCTCAGAGCCGCAGTGCCGAGCTGGAGACGGAAGCCCAGAGAGGGGCAGGCGTGGGAGGCCTGCAGATGCGGGTCGACCAGGCAGCCGGCGGTAGGCAATCTCTGCTCAGTGCAGTCATTCTTTCATTGTGGGAGCTCCTGGCTGTTTCGCAATAAGGAGTTAAGGACAAAAATAACACAGAGTGTATCCCCGGCTGGCACGGCTCAGTGTGGACACATGAACAAGATCACGGTTCGATTCCCAGTCAGGGCACAGGCCTGGGTTGTGGGCTTGATCTCCGTGTGGGGCGTGCAGGAGGCAGCCGATCCATGATTCTCTCTCATCATTGATGTTTCTATCTCTCCCTCCCTCTCCCTTCCTCTCTGAAATCGATAAAAATATATTTAAGAAATAACACAGGCTTATAAAAACGGTTATTTTATCAACTTACTATGAGATCGCTGCTCGGAGATAAAATCCCCAAAAGAGAAGAGACCTTCCGTCCAATCCCTGAGAGCACGCCTTGGCCTTGGGGCAGGGCCCGCTGATGAACCTTTCCCAAGTTCTCCGGCGTCAGGCGAATCAGCTGGCTTCCCGATGAGGCCAAAATAAAGCTTCCTCCCTGGGAACAAAGAGTGTGAAATTAATTCAGTGAAGCACCTCACACCAAGATAAAGAAAATTAACACAAAATGCTTCAATACAAGGGAAAATCATCTCTACCTTAAAAAAGCAATCTCCGAGAATAGAAAGGAACACTGCTAGTAAAATAACTTCCGTATGAATCCATTCACTTACGACTACTAATTCTACACAGAAAAACTTCTGTTGCAGTTTTGTTTTGTAAATTGCCTATTTTTTCTGGTCTTTAAATTACAGGCTCACCACATTGCAGGTTAAACAAATCGAGCACCGGATTTTATTTCTTTGGTAAACCTGCAGACTATACAGTAGCAAACCATTCTGCGTAGTGTCCGACTTTTTACGTAAAATGTTCCTGAAAGAAATGAACACCAGAAGCTACTATCCAGTGCTGACATTTCAGAGCCCTATGAGAAGTCCTTTCTCTCTCTACCTATTCGAATCATAGACCCTCACATCCTTCTCATCTCTCTTATCGCTCCCTGGCCTGCATGGTCTGTTCAAAACCCTCAGTATTTAGCCATTCAAACCCCACTTCTAAGCCACATGACAGCTTCCCAGTGCAGACAGAAGAATACCCATCGTGTACAATACCTGCACCGCTGTTAGGAAATTGTACGTTTTATCACCTCCCGCATCTACGTAAGTCTCTGTGTAGGCGTCTTCATGAGCAAGACTTGGCCAATAGCGAACGGAGCCTTCCCTGGTGGCAGTCATGACAGCAACAGACTGAAAACAAGATCGCCACCCTCAGCAAGATCACCGCACGCAGCAACCACGCTAAAGGGAGGACGCAGGAACTGGGAGGCTAATGAAACCGACATTAAAAACCAGGGCAATTACTATCTGATTAGGAAAAATCAGAAATGAAAACTCCTTTTGATACTTAAAAAAGAAAATGATCATACAGTAAAATTGACTTTTTTCTTCGGTTGTGCAATTGTTATGAAATTTAACACACGAACAGACTCATGTTAACTACCACCACATAGTAAGGACACAGGACAGTTCCACAAGCCCCCAAAATTCCCTAGACCAGGGGTCCTCAAACTTTTTAAACAGGGGGCCAGTTCACTGTCCCTCAGACCGCTGGAGGGCCGGACTATAGTTTAAAAAAAAACTATGAACAAATTCCTATGCGCACTGCGGGCCCGGGACGAGTCGGCTGCTAAGCAGGACAGGCAGCAGTACCCGGTGGGCCGGATCAACGTCCTCGGCGGGCCGCATGTGGCCCGCGGGCCGTAGTTTGAGGACCCCTGCCCTAGACCAACGCCTTTACAGTAAGGCTTCCCCCCCATCCTGCCTCCTGGCAACCACTGCTTGCATCACCAGAGTGTGATCTTCCCAGAACGTCCACTAAAATCATGGAGAATGTAACCCCCGGACACGGGTTCATTCCTTTTCACTGCTGAGTCACATCCCATTCTAAAGCTGCCCCAGTCTGTTTACCCACTTACTGGATTGTTTCCACCTTTGGCTACTGTACTGAAAGCTGCTATCCCATTCATGGATTGTTTTTGTGTGTGTGTGTGAACGTGAAGTTTTAACTGGTCGAAGGAAAGAGCCAGGAACAGGTTTGTGGGGTCACAGGGTTAAGTGTATTTTAACCGTGTAAGACAGTGAGAATCAAGTGGCTGTACCCTTTTTGCATTCCCACCAGCAAGATGGGAGTTCCACCGGCTCCACATCCTTGTCAGCACTTGGTAGTGTCAGCGCTTTTCATTTCGCCATTGTAATGAGGGTGTGGTGGTACGTCACTGGTTCCGTGTGCATTTCCCTAATGGCGCATGATGTGACCATCTCTTCATGTGCTTCTCTGACATCCTTGCATGCTCTTTGGTAAAGCGTCTGTTCGAGTCCTACACCGTTTTTAATTGGCTGGTTTGTCTCTTTGTTCAGCTTCACAGGTTCTTCTTATGTTCTGGATACAAGACTCGTTGGGTATTTGGTTTACAAATATTTCTCCCAGTCTCCAGCTTGTCTGTTATTTTCCTGCCAGTGCCGTGGGGAGAAGCGGTTTAAATTGTGACCAAGTCTAATTTATCCACTTTTCTTTTAGGAATCATGCTTTCGGTGATTCCCAGGAACTCTTCTAATCAAGTCATCCTGATTTTCTCCTCTAAGTTTTACATTTACAGCAATGACCCATTTTGAGTTAATCTTTGTATAAGGTCTGAGGCTCAGGGGGACATTCATTTTTTTTTGCATAAAGATGGCCAATGGTTCCAACACCATTTCCTGAAAAGACCATCCTTGTTCCCCTGAACAGCTTTGGCACCGAAGTCAAAGGTCAGAGGCACCTTTGTGTGGGTTTCTGTCCAATCTGCTCTGTTCCATGGTCTTGTGTGTCCATCTCTGTGCCAATACCAGTGTCTTCATTCCTATCACTTGAAAGTTATGTCTCAGAATTAGGTGCGATGACTAACTGTACAACTCCCTTACTTGGAAAAAAAATTATTTCAAAATTAAGTCACTTACCTGAGTAGAATGCGCTTCGCCCGAAGTAGCCGAGTAGGACAGAGCCACCAGGTCAGCGCTCTGCTGGGCATCACTGGGTGGCAGCTGAAGCTCTTTGCAAACAGATAACTGCAGAGCAAAGCCCAACAAAAGACCTTTCACACCAAGTCTGCTTTTCTGAGCATGCGCCTGACTTCACCATTTTCTTTCTCTGCCTCTTTTACTTTCTATTTCATTGCTGGAAATAGCACTCTACAAATATTCTTCCTCCTCAACATTTCCCATCAGGCTTTCAAGTAGTTTTAAAACAAAGTTTCGTAAGAGAGAGAAAATCAGGAAAGCTGAACACCTAGGCAGCACTCTGAGTATCAACCAATCCAATCTCTTCCCGGACTGGAAAGAGCGGACTGCTTCGGAGAGGAGCACGTGCTCAGTAGTTCAGATCACTATGCACACGCAGACCCTCTGATGCTCGAGTACGTTCAGACTGTCCTCCCAACAACTCCACAAACTTAGGGCAAAAACTAAGGGTCAACTGGTTCCCTCTCGTCTATCTATCGCCTTTCATCTCCCCAAAGAGCCATTACCTTAGAAATGGGGGACACAGCAATCTTCCAGATAATGAGCTGGTCTTTGCAGACCAGACAAGCCCATCCACCTTCATCTATGCGAACCGTCAGCTGATCATCATCTGAACAAAAGTATGAGGGGAGAGAAAATGAGGTACATAGAGCATCTTAGCGTCTGAAAAAGAGCAACTGTTCACATTTCCTTACACCAAAGTCTTCACGGCCACACTCTTCACCACAAAAATCTCCACTCATGAAAAAGGTTAATCTACAACAAAAAATGCTCTTGTATATGAGTCAGGAGTTATCAATTTTGGAAAGCAGAGATCCATTTAACTCTGATAACCACTTTTAGAAGAAATACACCCGAAGATAAAAAGTATATTTTGGGCCTAGGTTTAATATCTTAATTTTTGTTGAAAACAGATATCTTACTTTCTGTAATACTATTATAGTCAAGATGTGCAAGTTCATGTTGATGAGAAATATCCCATCTTCTAGAACGGAGTACTTATTTTTAAACTTTTCTGTCATTCACAGTATGAATACATTTTACATCATGAGGCATTTGCAAACAATGTAAATAAAATAAAAAAAACTTACTTAACACTATATGAGATGCACTCCGATATTCTAGATCTACTTTATTTCATTTTTAAGAAAATGCTGGTTATGAAACACTAAACTGATCTCAGTCACCACCTACAGTTTGAAAAACAACATTCCAGAAAATCACAAAGATCTAGAATTAAATTCTTTTATAAAAAAAAAAAATATATATATATATTTTTTTATTGATTTCAGAGAGGAAGGGAGAGAGGGAGATATCAATGATGAGAGAGAATCATTGATCAGCTGCCTCCTGCACGCCCCACACTGGGGATCAAATCTGCAACCTGGGCCTGTGCCCTGACTGGGAATCGAACCATGACCTCCTGGTTCATAGGTCGATGCTCGACCAGTGAGCCACACCAGCCGAGCCTCAATTAACTTCTGAAATTGGACTTGAACTTTGCATTTGCAGTACTTGCAACCATTAAAGATTTGACTGCGCTCGAATAAAATCCTGCTTCTAGGATGTATTATGTTTCTCAGTCACCCTGAAAAAGCAAACAGGGTGCCCCCGCCTGCCCATCTCGGTGGAGGGCTATCAGAGAAGGCACCCGTTAAAAGCTCCCGGCTGCAGTGAGTGAGGCTTCGTGTGAATTGCAACTAGAGGCGAATGGAAGATGACACCCACCTTCAGCCACCGTTAGGACTTCCATGACTTTAACGGGGAGAGACGACCCAAACGTCTTCACGTCGTAGTTCATGGTCTCGGTTATGGAGTGATGTGGGAACATTCGTGTCGGTGTTCCTCTAAAGGAGAGAGACCTCGTTACTTCACCATAAGTCACGTTCTCCATCACCCTAACGGTTACGTATCTATTTTCACAATAAAGAGAAGAGCTTTGATAAACAAAAAATATGAAGTGGAACAGTGAAAAAAAACTCTGGCTCATGTATTTGTAATTAAATGCATTTTTCATTAAAGATTGATGGGATTTAGTAGACCCCGGCCTTACACTTTTATACTCTAGTTTCTGGATGCATGTGCCATTCACCTAAACTCTTTTTTTTAAATATATTTTATTGTTGTTGTTTTTTACAGAGAGGAAGGGGGAGGGATAGAGAGTTAGAAACATCGATGAGAGAGAAACATCGATCAGCTGCCTCCTGCACACCCCCTACTGGGGATGTGCCCGCAACCAAGGTCCATGCCCTTGACCGGAATCGAACCTGGGACCTTTCAGTCCGCAAGCTGACGCTCTATCCACTGAGCCAAACCGGTTAGGGCTCACCTAAACTCTTTATAACTCTGCTTCCTTAGCTTTGAAATAAGGTTGGGCTAGATCAGCGTTTTTCAAATTGTGGGTAATTTTGAGGGTCTCAATCAATCAACATTTTTGAAAGCAAGACTGAATATAAAATAGGAATATAAAGTCTGGTAAAAAAAAAAAAAAAAACACCTATTCTTAGCTCCCTGCTTATGGTCAAAAAAGTTTTACAAACTTCCGATTCCATTTTCTTCTAAACTCTCGGCACCACCGGAATGACAAGAATGTACCGATCTCCATAATCTAGCAAGAAATTAAGTAGGCGCCCTGGTGGGTGTTTCCCAATAGTTGAGGCACTGTCTAGCACACCGCAGGGTCAAGGGTTCGATTCACGGTCAAGGGCATGTACCTGGGTTGCAGGTTCCCCCCCTGCCCCCGTTGGGGAGCATGTGAGAGGCAAACTCAAGATCTCCCTCTCCCCGCTCCCTTCTACTCTCCCTGAAAAAGCGATGGGAAAAAATATCCACTGGCGAGGATTAACAACACAACAACAAAAAAGAAATTAAACGGATCACACGTATCTGCTGCTGCCTGCTATTCAAAACAGCCGATACAGCCAAAGAAATTCTATTTTCTTTTTTTAAAATATATTTTATTGATTTTTTTACAGAGCGGAAGGGAGAGGGATAGAGAGTTAGAAACATCGATGAGAGAGAGACATCCATCAGCTGCCTCCTGCACACCTCCCACTGGGGATGTGCCTGCAACCAAGACACATGCCCCTGACCGGAATCGAACGTGGGACCCCTGAGTCCACAGGCTGACGCTCTATCCACTGAGCCAAACCAGTTAGGGCTATATTTTCTTCTCACCTTCATTTTAACATTCAGAAAATTAATGGAAAGTCACCAGTTTAAAAGTTATTCTGTCTCTTATCATATGGAGATTAAACGTGGAGACTCAAATGCAGAGTGGTCCAGAGCTTTGTCGGCCAACAGGGTAGTAGGACAAAGATGTTTCTTTAAAGGATCATCCACTGTCCTAGCCGGTTTGGCTCAGTGGATAGAGTCCCGGGTTCGATTCCAGTCAAGGGCACATGCGGTTGCGGCTCTATCCCCCGAAGGGGGCATGCAGGAGGCAGCGGGTGAATGATTCTCATCATTGATGTTTCTCTCTCTCCCTCTCTGAAACCAATAAACATATATATTTTAAAAAGGATCGTCAAACTTTTCAGGAACATGCTGTCTCCTCCTAAAGCCCCAGATTAATTGCGGGAGGGGGCGTGGTGTGGACCAGCGATGCGAACCGGCACGCCTAGTTTTTATCTGGTAACAAAGCTATTCTCATCTCCCTGCTTATGGGAAGCCTTTTCCCTGTTAATTTAGCTACAAGTGAACGTGTGTGGCTAAAAGCCCTTTATCATTCCAATGGGCAGAGAGTCACGGCAGTTAGCATGTCAGGTGCTACACAATGACTGGGGGCTGGGGCCTCATCCCCACCATCGCTTTTGACGCCTCCGGCCGGAGTGACACGGGCTCTGAGCAGGTACCATCATCACCGTCACTTCACCGAAGGGAGAAACTCACACCAGGTCACAGGGCTGAGAGGGAGGGCGGTAACCACCGATGCAAACACACTGCCCTTCACCTCCATTCAAAGGTAATCCCACGGAAAGTGATGCCCAATAACCTGCCAGGGCAGGGAAGCCCGTTTTCCCAATACTCGGGCATTAGCCGGCGCCGCCTGATCCCGGAGGCTCCGGAGCTGCGGCCAGACCAGGCCCGGAAGCCCCAGGCAGGGGCGATCGCTTACCGCGAGCTCAGCGAGCTGTGCCGGCCGACCGGAGAGAAGAGCGCGGGGGAGCCGCCAGCCGACCCCAGGGACAGACCCTTCCTGCCGGCCGCCCGGGGCGTGGAGCCCGGCCCGACTCCGCCCAGCGGGCCCCTCCGGGTCCCCGGCCCCGGGGTCCGCGGAGAGGAGACGGCCGGGAACATGACGGAAAGGAAAAGCTACAGAGCGCGCGTGGGTTCCGGCCGTGGGGCTGCTGCGTTGCCCGCGCGCGGAGCTTGACCACTGGGCGGGAGGGCGCGCCGAGAATGCGTCAAAGCGCCGCGCCGCGCCGCGGGACGGGAAGGAGGGCGCGGGACGATGACGTCAGACGCCGCGCCGCGCGGTCGGGCGCAGGGGTAGTGCGCGGGATAATGACGTTAAGCACTGCGGGGAGAGGGACTGGAGGAAAAGTGAAAGGATTAGCCAAAGAGCACAGATGCATGACCTATAGACACAGGCAACGGTGTGCTGAAGTCAGAGGGAAGCGGGGGGGGGGGGTGGGGGTGGGGGTGGAGGGGAGGGGAGGGGAGGCGGGGCGCTTGGCAGAGGTAGGCCAAGGGGTGGGGGTGGGGAAATGGGAACATCTGTAATACTGTCAACAATAAAAAATAAAAAAGGTAAAATGGCTATAGGAAATCTTCATATATCAATATTCACTTTAAATATACATGGACGGCCCTGGCTGGTGTGGTTCAGTGGATAGAGCGACGGCCTGCGGACTGAAGGGTCCCGGGTTCGATTTCGGTCAAGGGCACATGCCCGGGTTGCATGCTCCATCCCCAATAGGGGGTGTGCAGGAGGCAGCCGATCAATGATTCTCTTTCATCATTGATGTTTCAATCTCTCCTTCCTTCCTCTCTAAAATAAAAAAAAAAAAAAATATATATATATATAATTAATGGATTGAACTCATCAATGAAAAGTAATGGGATGGATCAGCAAACAAAACACAACGATACACTGCCTTCAGGAGACACATCTTAGCTGCAAAGACAGACTCCAAGTGAAGGGGTGGAAAACGGCGTCCAGAGAAAAACAGATATAACTATTTATAGCAGAGAAGAGAGATTTCAAGATAAAAAAGGTAACGAGACAAAGATGGATATTTCATAGTGCTAAAGGGGACAAAGCATCATGAAGATATAACACTTATTGATATGTATGCACCCCACCAGGCAGCACCACAATCTATAAAGCAATCACTAACACAACTAAAGGGAGAAACTGACAAAAATAAATTTAGAGTAGGGAACCCGAATACCCCATGGACACTGATGGATAGGTCATCCAAACAGAAAACCAATAAGGAAATACCAGCCTTAAATGACGCATTAGACCAAATGGACATAATCGATATTTATCAAGTGTTTCATTCCAGAACAGCAGGGAAGATACACCTTCTCCTCTAGTGCAACGGGAACATTCTCAACACACACAAAAGCAGCCTCACATGTTTTAAGAAGACTGAGATCATACCAGGGATGTTTTCCAACCACAATGCTTTGAAATGGAAGAATTAACTATGAAAAGAATGCGGAAGAGAACCACAAATATGTGGAGGTTAAACGACGTGGTACTAAACAAAGACTGGGTCAAAGAAGAAATCGATGCTCAAAATATAATAGGGGCAAATGAGAACGACAACATGACGTGAAGATTTGAGAGAGGCAGCAAAAGTGGTTCTAAGATGGAAGTTTACAGCATTACAGACACACCTCAAGAACAAGAGAAATCTCAAACAAACAACCTATAACATTTCACCTTCTGTAACTAGGAAAAGAACAGAGTCAGTAGAAGGAAGGAAAGAATAAAAATCGAGAATTCAACAAAACAGAGAAAAAGTACAACAGGAAAGTGCATGCAACCAAGAGCTGGTTCTTTGAAAATAACACCGCGTTCTGGCCAGTGTTGCTAAATGGTTAGAGCGTTGGTCCTCACACCAGAGGGTTGCAGGTTCAGTCATGGATCAAGGGCACATACGTGGGTTGCAGGGTGTTGTAGACTTGCACACTTGAAACTTACATAATGCTGTTAATCAGTCACCCCAATAATTTAATAAAAACAGCAAAAACAAAAAAAGAAGTGACAGACGCAGATAAAGTTCACTATAAATTTTAATCCACGATATATATGTTACCTGAAGACATGCTGAACATCTTGTGTTAGAAAATGACACAGAATGATCAAGTTCGGTTTCGTAAGTCCTTCTACGGCACAGACTTCCCTCGTGCCCAGCTCTGTAGCGGCTCAACCACACCGTCCCAGCGTACAACACAAGGACAAGTGAAGTCTGTTCAAATGATGGTGACAGATGTACCGCTTACCAACCCAAACACACAGTTCACGCATTCATGAATGAATTCCCTGAAGGAAACATATGTCTCCAAGCTTATCATGGAATCGTGGAATCTTCTTCCAGTCTTAACCAGGGAGCTGAGGATTGCTTAGTACAGAAGGAAACTTCCATCTTACCTATCTCAACGTAGTTACTTCTTAGGTCTGGTGTCACCAATGCAGGAAAAAAGCACTTTTTCTTGAGGCAAGAGCAAATGATCAGCACTGACATGAAATTTGGCAAACCTGGTGGTTGTCAGCATTGTTTTATGAATTCTGAGGCGTTCAGGTGAATGAAACTACAGTCACCAGTAGAAGAGTTGTTAAGGTCCTCTTTTTAGAAGACTGACAAGTTCTTAAGGTTTCTTGGTATTCTGTAGAATAGCAAGAACGTCTAAACTGTCTTCCAATGTTTTAAGGTTGAAAATTAGAGCTACGTTATTCAGATTTTAGCCTCATTAAATGACATTTCGAATGTATTTAAATAACTGAGAAAAGGCGGTACAATTTGGGTTAGGGCTTATCCATGTTTAAAATACTATCTTCAGAACATGCCTTAGACAACATCATGTAAAACTCATTTTTACATCTTCCTTGATGATGCCTGGCAGTCCACACCTCCCTTTCCATGGGTCTCACGGAAAGAAATATGTGAGTAATGGAACAGAAGTATTCCTAGGCAAAGATGGGGTCGCTTCTCCCCCTTTCCTAACTCATCAGGCTCTCCTGGGCCCAAAATGCTAAACACCACACACACCCACACACAGCCTCGGCCCAGAGGGACACGGCCTCCTGAGCTCTCACGCCTCTGAAGATGCAGGGGAGGGAGAATGTAAACGCCCCCTTCTCGCCAGGAGACAGTCACCAGCGCTGTGTGTACGACACCCACGTTCAATCCATGAGCATGAGGATAAAATAAACGGCGAGGTTTTCATCTATGACACAACCCAGTCCCATTCGGCCCAAGAGGGCAGAATACTACCAAGAGAATTACACAGTGATTGGCAAACTGGCCTAAAATAATTAGGCTTTTAAATTTATAATTCCCTTTTAAAGTTGTCATTTGACAATAGCTTTCATCTCGAACAGCAGGTAAAAAAAATGAGATGCCATGCTGTATGAAAATATTCCAAGATAAAATAAAGTACAAAATCTGAAAATAACTTCAGTGCTATAGACATTTAGAAAGTTATAATTATTAAAACTCTGACTGTCAAGGTCTTGAGAACAGGTTCATCTCAAAACAGTAGTTTATATACTTTGGGAAAAATAGGCATATTTCAAATAACTTGAAGTATGATTTACAGATTCCATACCATCTCTGAGAAACTCCCCCCTGCAATGCTGTTAAATCTTAAAGTCTCTTGTATTCACTTTGCCAGCAATTGCTTCTTTATGCCGAAACGAAGCTTTGTTTGTTCATTAACTTTCTGTATAGCCCGTCCGGTTTGGCAAGCAGCTCTTCATGTTTCCCGCATTCGATAATTTTCCCTCGGTCGAGAACAGCCACCACGTTAGCATTCTTGATGGTGGACAGACGGTGGGCGATGATCAGCACCGTTCTTCCTTCCATTAGTCGGTCTAGAGCTTCCTGCACCAGGCACTCGTTCTCAGCATCCAATGCACTTGAGCGGGACACCAGCGAGAAAGCAAAGACGTCAGTGCCCGGCAGACTGAGGCCCACGCGTTGGCCCTACACACACAGAGGCCCGCGGTAGCGGTGGGTTTTAACTAGGGTCAAGACGGTAACTCCTTGGGCCTATTTCACATATTTCATGGCCTAACGATACTATCAAACAGGAAGCGGGGCCTCTACGTTCCCGCAGATCTTGTCACATAAGGAGAAGCTGATGGCAGTGGTCAGGGATGCCTCACGCACGTGTCTGACCTGGAGCTACAACCCTCCCTCCAGGCTCAGCCGGCCCCTGCCTCCCGACTGTCACTCACTCGGACTCGGTCACTTTAACGGAGGGGAAGGGCCCTGGCAGCGGAACGCTGTGGAGTACGGGAAGGCGAGTCTTTGGAAAAGGAAGCGTTTGCTTTACACACTCGCAGGCAGTACTGAGAGGGCCTCACCTGGTTGCTTCATCCAGGAGAAGGATTTTGGGATTCTAAGGAAGGAAAAACATGAGGAAGAAAACAGATTTTTATTAGAAAGAAACACCAAGTCCCAGGAATGAAGATAAACGAAGTACCGCATGTGATGAACAACATGAATGAACCTGGAAAACCTTCTGCTCAGTGAGTAAGTCAGACGCGAAATGCTACATGTCACGTGACTCTGCAGGGCGTGTCCAGAGTAGGTGCATCCCTAGCGACAGAGCATGCCAGTGGTTCCTGGGGGCTGGAGGTGGGGTCCCTGGGGAAACAAGGCAGGGGGTGTGGGCGACTGCGACAGGCGACGGCATCTCTTTCAGGGGGGATGCCACGGCTTCTGGGATGGATCCACAACACTAAACACACTAAAACCCACTGAATTGTCACTTCTAACGGGTGAATTGTAGAGTGTGTGACTTCCATCACAATAAAACCGCCACAGAGAAAGAAAACCACCAACTCGTAGGCGACCGTGATAAGCGCAGAAATGGAAGTGTCAGAGGCGACCTGAAACCGTACCACAGTGACCTGGGTACTGCTCTCAGGGCGTTTTCCTGCTGCCAACCAACCTCGGTGCGAGGCGGGCTCTGAAGTGAGCCACACGGAGGCTGGGCTCTGCAGGCCCCGCCTGCAGTTCCGCTGGGAGCCCCACGGAAGACAGAAACGTAAGCGTGAGCTGATGCATGTCACACACTCCGTCCGAGCTCTGCCCCGGGGTTTCTCACAAGAAAGGAGAACGTGCCCACACAAATCTCTGCCCCATCGTTCCCAGCAGCGCTATTCCCCAAACTGGAAACAGCCCCCATGTCGGCGGTGGTGAACGGATACACAGCCCGTGGGCCAGCCCCACGGAGGTACCGCTCAGCCACAGAAAGGAAGAGGGTTCTGACAGAGGCGACCACATGAGGAAATGCGAAGACGTGAGCTAGTGAGAGACCATCAGTCTGTCCGATGCCATCGAGCTGAGGCCAGAGAGGCCAGCCTAGACAGCGAGCAGATGAGCAGCGCCTGGGGCTGAGGCTGGGAATGGGGAAAAGCGACAGACACATGGTACAGGGGTTTATGTGAGGGGGACAGGAATGGCCCAACATAAAAAAGAAACCTTTGTTTGGTTCTGATTGTGTGACGGTTGAGTAACTGTAAAGTGACCGAAAGTACATTTAAAATGGAAGTGCCTGGTATGTAAGTCAGGCTTCACTAAAGCAGTTTTAAAATCACCTCCCCGTCGGAGGACAGCAGTTTCATAACAGAGGAAAGACTGTCCCTTCCTAAAACCCATGGCGTCTGACTCCTGCTAGAATGCTTTCCCTTGCCTCTCAGAAGTCTTGGACAAGTGTTTCAAGTCTGTACTGTTCAGCTCAGCAGCTGATTACGGAGTCTACCAGCAAGCAGACTCGTGCTGTTTTATATTCTGACACAGTCACGGTTTCCCTCGTTCACTGGATGCTCTTCTCCCTCTGTCCACGCCAGCACCGCCTGGCCTCCTACCATCCCCACGTACTTGTTAAGTTGGGACGGCATGCGCTCAGGGGAACGCCTCACTCACCTTTCCCCAGAACTGTCCATCATGTATCTACCCCCACCTCCAAGAAAAAAAAAAAGAACAGGGAGAAGAAAAATAGAAAATTACAAGTGACAAGGTCGCGAGTGACAAACAAAGGGAACACCCCGCGGGGCCGCAGGCTCACCTTCAGCAGCGCCCGGGCAATGGCGATCCGCTGCTTCTGCCCACCTGACAACGACAAGGGGTTAATGCAAAGCCCGAGCCAGTCCCGGGCCCGGGCTTTCCTAGGAAGCCTGGTGGCGGCCGGAAGGCACTTCTCCCAGGCAGTCCTCACGGAGACAGATGGCAGGACAGAAACCCGTTTTAAAGTATACTCACTCCTCACTAACCTCAAAGTTCATAGTAACAAATGTTATCCTAGCTCCGCGGTCGGCAAACTCACTAGTCAACAGAGCCAAATATCAACAGGACCACGATGGAAATTCCTTTGGAGAGCCACATTTTTTAAACTTCAACTTCTTCTAACGCCACTTCTTCACAATAGACTTGCCCTGGCCATGGTATGTTGTGGAAGAGCCACACTCAAGGGGCCAAAGAGCCGCAGGTGGCTCGTGAGCCGCAGTTTGCCGACCACTGTGACCTAGCTAACAGTAACTGAGGTGTTTAATGTATCAGGCATTTTCTCCTTTCTTTCTTTCTTTCTTTCTTTCTTTCTTTCTTTCTTTCTTTCTTTCTTTCTTTCTCTTTCTTTCTTTCTCTCTCTCTCTCTCTCTCTCTCTCTCTCTCTCTCTCTCTTCTTTCTTTTTTCAATCCTCACCCGAGGATATTTTTCCCATTGATTTTAAGAGAGAGTGGAAGAGAGAGGGAGAGAAAGAAAGACCAATGTGAGAGAGGCACATCAATTGGTTGCCTCCTGCATGCCCCCAACCAGGGCCAGAAGCCTGCAGCCGAGTTACGTGCCCTTGACTGGAATCAAACCCGGGACCCTTCCGTCTGCAGGCCAGCGCTCTATCCACTGAGCCACACCGGCTAGGGCTGTGCCAGGCATTTTCTAAATGCATGACCCGTATTATCTCATTTAATCTTTAAAAATCCTATGAAGTAGATGCTATTACTATTCCCTTTTCACTGGGCACAAGAGAAGCTGTGCAAGCTGGTACGTGGCAGAGCTGAGGGCTGCACCTGCAGAGGAAGGACCAGCAGGGAAGCCGGGAGCCCAGTACCCTCAGGTTCCTGAGCAGAACACGCACAGGTCGGGAGCAAAGAGCATGGGAGATGCTGGGGCCTGCCATCCACGGTTCCACCTCAGAGCGTCAGCCCTGACCCCTCCTTCCTCCTGTCATTCACAGAGTATCGGCCTGAGGACTGAAGGTCCCAGGTTCGATTCTGGTCAAGGGCACAGGCCCAGGCTGCAGACTCCATCCCCAGTGTGGGGCGTGCAGGAGGCAGCGATCAGTGACTCTCTCTCATCACTGATGTTTCTCTCCCTCTGCCCCCCCGCCCCTTCCTCTCCGAAATCAATACAAACACATTTGAAAACAGAACGGCAGGCACCTGAGAGGAGGACGCCCTTCTCCCCGACCACAGTGTTGAACCCCTGGGGGAAGCTGCGGATGAAAGCAGTTGCGTTGGCGACTTCCGCCACCTTCTCCACCTGCTCGGCAGTGACCGCAGAGGGGTCCTCTGCCCCGTAAGCAATGTTCTCGGCAATCGAGCAAGAAAACAAAATTGGTTCCTGCAAATTGGAAACGAAACACGGTTATCTCAAATTTCGACACAGACTTCACACGCCTAGTGAACACAGTGCAGCTCATTCAGTGCAGCACTTATATCTGAGAGACTATTCAGCTGCCCCCAAAGAGCACAGGCTACTGTCCTGGCTTCTTCATTCCTCGTAAATCACCCGGCAGGACTGGTCTCATCATCTGTAGCTCCCACCCCAGCGCAGGGAGGGAGATCCCAAGGCAGATGCCTGCACGGCGCTCGGCACACAGTAGGCACTTCATAAATGCAAGCTCCCTCGTCTTGGGGGTCATGAGGCCCTGGGAGACCACAAGCCCCTCGGCGGCCTGCCTTCCACAGAGGACAGTGCTTTTTGACCTGTATGTAAATCAGCCCTGGCTGGCTCAGCTCCGTGGACAGAGTGTCGGCCTGCGGACTGAAGGGTTCTGGGTACGAGTCCAGTCCAGGGCACAGCCCCAGGTTGCAGGCTCAATTCCCAGTGTGGGGCGTGCAAGAGGCAGCTGATCCATGATTCCCTCTCATCATTGATGTTTCTCTCTCTCTCTCTCTCCCTTCCTCTCTGAAACCAATGAAAATATATCTTAAAACTAAATAAAAAATAAATTTAAAAAAAGTCAGTGCTTCAACGGGTCAAAGTGCGTGAGGTCCTGAGAAACAGCACCGTTGACAAACCTACACCACCTGCCACGTGCCACCAGTTCAGTGCATCTGGAAACCGCCACTCCTTCTCCCCGGAGACTCAAGACCAAGCAAAGAGCGCGCGACAGAAGCAGCTCTAAAAGAAAAATGCAATAAAAATAACCCCTTGCTCCTACCTGACTCACTGTCCCGATCTTGGATCTCAGCCAGACTGGGTTCAGCTGGCGGATGTCACGGCCGTCCAGACTGATGGTCCCTGTAAGGGAAGGAGAGCACCGGTCACGGGGCCACCCACGCGCGTCAACACACCGTCTGGTGGGCAGGTTCCAGGCACCGTTTTTAAAAGATTAAAAGCGCAGTCGACACCTCCACATGGAACCCAACCCCACGCATCTCCTGGCGCTTCGGAGTGGCAAGGCCTGTCTGCTCCCCACGCCTCTGTCCCTGCAGTGGTCGCAGCCCGGCCCTGGAGCTCCCGTCCAGCTCGCCTGCCTGCAGAGGCCGCAGAGCTCCCCGGAGTCCCGCAGTGCCTCGGGGTCCGCAGTCAGACGGCCTGGGCCCCGCTTTGATTCAGGAGAGACGCCCGTGGGAGAGGTGCACGCCCTGAGGGGCCCACCTGCACACGTGCTGCTGAGGCGCCCCGCTCTGAAGCTGGCGCCGTGACAGCAGCCGCCCAGTCCCCAGCTTCCCGACCATGGCGCCATCAGCCATGCCCTGAAGGCCTGGCTCTGCGGGGAGGCTCTGGGAAGGGTCCTAGAAGTCCACCCCCGCCAGGGAGGCCGAGCTCCCATTGCTCCTTAATGCGCCCCCTGCGTCAGCTTGGCTGGAGGAGACCTGGTGTCCTAATCGGAGGATCTGCCGGGCCCTGGGGCAGAGCTGTCAGGGAGAGGCGACCCTGACCTGAGCTACGAGAGCTCATTCTGCACCAAGGGAGCTCGGCGTGCTGGGGGACGCGAGGACGGCGACGAGCCCAGGGAATGCCATCCCTTCCAGTCAGGGTGTGTGATACCCAAGCCGGCCGCACACGTCCCCGAGCTGGCAGACACGGGAGGCCTGTGCTTCCCTTAAAGCACACGTGCTCGCGTGTTTCATCTTGAAGGGTGTCTGCTGGTGTGTGTTCTGAAGGGGCTGTGTTTCAGACCAGTCTCTGCAGCCGACACTCGTCATGATCTCCACGACGCACACCGATAACCCTGCGCCCGCCTGGGAAGAGGGACGCAGGGAGGACACTCACGCAGAACCGCAGCGTGCAGTGCTGATTTCCGGCGTTACTACGTGTCTCCTCGTTCAGAACCGATGGCCATTTAGGACAGAGACCGGGAGTCACAAAAAATGGCCATGATCGAACGAGAATGATCGAGGTGTTTCAAGAACAAGGATCAAATGGATGCCTCGCCAAAGCAGAGACTGACGGGCGCCACCTCGGGACGATCGTAACTTAAACCTGGACGCCGTTGGGCCTCTGTAAAGTCTCTCGAGCCCTGACTGGTGTGGCTCAGTGGATAGAGTGTCGGCCTGCAGACTGAAGGGTCCCGGGTTCGATTCCGGTCAAGGGCATGTACCTTGGTTGCGGGCACATCCCCAGTAGGAGGTGTGCAGGAGGCAGCTGATGGATGTCTCTCTCTCATCGATGTTCCTAACTCTCTATCCCTCTCCCTTCCTCTCTGTAAAAAATCAATAAAATATATTTAAAAAAATAAAGTCTCTCGAGCATTTTGAAGTGGAAATAAGTTCGCACCCCAGCTCTTTCACAACGGAGCCCTCTTGCAGGGCAGGCGTGAGATGGGCTACAACAGCCCCCCCTCCCTCCGAGGGGAGGCCCCCTCACCTGAAAGGGGGTCGTACAACCGCAGCAGGAGGGAAACCACGGTGGATTTGCCAGAACCACTGGGGCCAACCAGCGCCGTGACGGACCCCGAGGGGATGGAGAGGCTGAAGTCCTGGAAGATGGGCACCTCTGGGCGAGCCGGGTAGGTGAAGTGCACGTTCTTGAACTCCAGAGCACCCTGGAAGCTCTTCTCGTTCAAGGTCAGCCCCTCTGAAACGGAAGCCCGGGCATCGTCGCTCAGTGCGGAGGGCAGTCCCAGGTGAACGCAGCTCCTGCCTGTCTAACGCTGCCCCCTGCGGCCCTGGGGGGTGCTCCCCGGGCAAGTCAGGAAGAGGCCTCTGTCTCCCTTAGCCCGCTCCGCACGCCCCCAGCCAAGGCGACGCACAGGCCCCGTTTGCTTCTCGCAGCCCGGAGAGGTGGAAGTCACGGTCCCAGCCCCCCAGCAGGTTACTGCGCTCACGGCGACCACGGCCTGGAGGTGGCTCCCGCCCACCCTGCTCCCAGGTTTGTCTGATCTGCTGTCAATCCATGTTCTGAGAGAATGATGACACGCACCCAGCCCCAGAGCCAGAGGGGGCAGGGTCCATGCTGCCTGGTGCCACCCTGGGCCAAGTCCATCCCCACCTGCCCCCAGTCCTGGAGGACACTGGGCAATACTGGGCGTTCACCGGCAAGGTCCCAGGAGGGCTTGGGGATGGTCAAAGCTCACGGCCACTTCCCCTGAGCCCCGAGGACTGGCTTCTAGGGAAGCAGCTGGCAAAGACAATCAGTACCAGCATTCCTCACGCCACCCCCCAAAACCAATACACGCAGAGGCTTTTACATGGATGATGCTTCTTCCTCTCCTCCTGCCCCCCATACACGCATCAAAACCACCAAGGAGAACAGATTGGGGGGACGGGCAAGGCCCTGCCCACTGGCACGCGGGGCTGCCACCTGCAGGGAGGTGAGCGGTGGGCGGCACACCCTGTGGTCAGCCCGTGCTTCAGGGACATCCCTGGGCCCTCCAGCCGCCCCTCCTCTTCCCGCCCGCCCCTCTGCTGACCTCCCCACCCCCTCATGCCCCTCCTTCAGGTAGGCCAGGGAGCACACCTGCTGACCCCCCGCCTCCCCCCCCCACGAGAAAGAACAAAGATGCTGCAGACCCACCACTGAAAGGCAGCTCCGGCTTCCTCTCCAGGAGCTCCCAGAGGCGGCCCCCGGCGCCCAGTCCCTTCATCAGCTCCGAGTAGAAGGAGCTCAGACCTGAGGGTGAGACGCGAACATCCGCCACTGAGGTGGGCCACAGCCGTCGGCTGCTCCCACCCCGCTGGGCCAGTGGTCGGCAAACCGCGGCTCGCGAGCCACATGCGGCTCTTTGGCCCCTGGAGTGTGAAAAGACGCTCAGCATCACTCATTACCAGGGAAATGCAAGTCAAAGAGTGACATCACGTCACAGCTGTCAGAATGGCTGTGGCCAAAAGCCAACCAATAGTAAGTACTGGCTAGGACGTGAAGAGCCGGGAGTTTGCGTGCACCAGTGGGACTGGGAAGTGGGGCAGCCACTACGGAAGCAGTATTGGGGGCGCAGGAGCGGTCCTCAGAAGATGAGACAGTCGGGTGGGAGTAACATTCTAGCACAGGGTTCTTTCAGGCGCTGAGAGGTGGACCAATAGGAGAGTGGAGTTGCACTTTCAGAAACGAGAACCCGCTGTTCCACGTTAACTCCCCGCGCCTGGTCATGTCATATACCTCCGATGCTCACTCCAACCCAGAAAGCGTACATGAGGAAGGAGGAGAGTTCCCCCACAGTCATGTGGGCGCTGCCCATCAGCAGCCCGCCTTTGTACAGCACGGAGAGCACGATCAGGTTCCCGGAGAGCCCGGTCTGCCGAGGGGAGGGAAGGAAACACGCGAGTCAGGTGGGAGGCCAAGACCCAAACGGCGGAAAGCAAGACCGCGGCCTGTAATCCCCTTCCTGCATCTAACTGTCACCGCCAGGCTTCTCCAGACTATTACGTCTTCCTCTGAATGTCAAATGAAGACGTACTTTACACAGATTGCAATATCGAAAGAAATCATCTCATCAACACAGTAAGTAACCTAGACGCCGAGTCACCCGTCACATTCCTGTTCTATGCTATCTGCTCAGTTTGCAAAAGAAAACAGTAACATGATGGATTCCTTCGCTAACTGGAGGCAGTGAGCACATAACTTACAGGTGTGTTCACATTGCCACACGTGACGCCCTGGGCACGGAGGGCCAGGAGACTGGAGTCTGGGATCTCTGATCCACCTTGACCGGTCAGATGTGGGGGTCTTGGGTGGGCGGGGCCTATTCCTTACCTGTTGGGTCCCGGCCATTATGCGTCACCTGTAAAGTTCTAGCCCGACTGAACACGTTAGGAATCTACCTCCATGGTGAGCTTCTAGCTCAGTGTCCATTTGAGTTCATTGTGATCAGCTTTCGGGCACTTCCTTCTTGAAGTGCGCTCAGGGGATGCTGGTCAGCCCTCAGTGGGCTCCAACTGCCCGCATCAGAAGACACGGGGAACCTGTTCAAACAGACTGCTGGCCCCACCGTGGAGTTTCCAGTTCGACAGGCCTGGAAGGAGCGGACAGTCTGCCTGTTTGAGCAGCGCCCAGGGGACGCTGGGAACCCGTGCCTGATCCCATCCCACAGTGTCTGGTCTCCCTGCCCACTGCCTTTTCCTTCATTACATTTACTGGTTTCCTCCTCTCTCACAGAAACACTCTAAGGAAGACAATTCTTAGTCTAGAGGTAGAAGAGACTCACTTTCTACTTAGGGCCAGAGTCACAGAATAGAAACCTCTCCCAACGATACCATCCACCTCCTTCACTTTCCACAGCAATGCACTTACTGCTCCGAAGAAGCCAGCCCGAGCAAGAGCCTCCTTCCTTACTAACTGCATCATGAAGTCCATTTTTCTGGTGTATTTCTCGATTTCCGCCATTTCTTTCCCGAAAGCTCGGACAGTTCTGATATTTCCGATGCGTTCCTCGGCTAGCTGGGAGAACAAAGACATTTTGGGGTGGGGGTGGGGGGGGCAAGGCCACACCTGTCAAGAGTTCTGGAGGCACAACTGAAAGCCGGCTCTCATTTTTAAGGCACGGTCAATGGAAGTTGCCGGGATACGGGACTAAGTCAAAGACAGGCTACAAAGGAGAGTGTACAGAACAATCTTATTTTTGGAAACATCGATCGATGCATATGCACAGCTTGTATAGAGGTAGATGGAAAGATAAACCGGAGGGTATACAGCTAGATACAGAAATATACTGTAAAAAGGACAGGCTCCAAGATATTAATAACGTTAATGGAGAGGCAGGCTTACACATGGTATTATTTCCCTTCGTATTTTCAAATAGAAACATAGACGGTTTTGTCATATGAAAATGTTAACGATTACTTTTAATTTTTTAAGACGACCATATTGGACAGCATTGCAAAGCTACCTTTATTAGTGAATGGAGAACAGAGTTACCCGGAAGGTGTTTGGAAAACATGGTTAGCTTTTCTGTGCTACAAGAAACAGTGATGGGAAGAAGAAAGAAGTCCATGTAATGCTCAGTTAAGCTGGATCTATTCTGACACGTGGGGAGTCATCCAGTCTAGAAGGCAGAGTATTTTCGTTCTGACGTAAGGAAAAGGAAGCAGTTTTTGCAACGTCTGAGCACATTTCTTAGGCTCTGCCCCCGGGGGCTCTGAGCTCCCCCAGTGGGGGCCGTGCCGAGGGAGGGCCTGTACCTGCGTGGCTTGTGCCAGGGAATCCTGAGTGAGTCTGGTCAGTTTCCGTAGATAGCGTCCATAAATCACGGCAAGGATGGATATGGGCGGCACCACACTCAGAACGAAAGTGGCCAGATGAGGCGAGACAAAGAACTGTCAGGAACAAAGCCAAAAGGTGGGTGTCACACGGAGCAGCAGGACTCTCACCACCTGCTGCGGGCGTGTGTGTGTGTTTCAACAGAGACGGGCTGTACTGGGGGAACTTTTCATAAAACCCACGGGTATTGAGATGCCGCACAGGAGTCACGTGACCAAGAGCTGCTGCAGACGGGGCGGGAGCCTTTGACCCCCACTGCTCTGGACCATGGGGTTCAACGACAGAGAAGGGGAGCAGGGTGGGAGTGAGGGAGAGGCCCGCTCTGCTCACGCTGCGGGACCACAGCAGGAATTCTGTGCCCAGAGCCACGGGTCCCACTGAAGTGACCAAGACGGCCAAGAGACCAAACACACTGCATCCTGTGACAGGCAGATCAAAGGGACGTGGCGGGAGACATAACCGACAAGCGCAGGAAGAGCTCCAGCGCTTCCTCGGCTCAGTGGACGGAGGCACGTGGATCTGAACTCCGCGGGAGGGGCGACTCCTGGCAGCTGGACCTGCTCAAGGACCAGCCGGCTTCCAGAAGTGGCCTGGTGGGGTTTCCTGCCAACCCTGCAACTTGGTGGCCCTATCTTAAACGGGACCAGCACCTCATCAACCAATTACTAAAACCTGCCCAATCTCATCTGCGCGGAAAATAGTAAAATCAGAACAAGGCTCTTCTAACACGCTGAGGAAAAGCAGCAGACTGCAGTGTACAGTAATGGACAGAACAATCCATTGTTCATTCATTCACTCATTCACTCATAAAACACAAAGGCATGGGAGTGGCGAGAGGCCCCTGAAAGAGGGGGACTCATCTTCTCTCCTCGGCGAGGAGGAGGAAGGGTCCCTCGGGCTGGTCCTGCCGGCAGGGAGCGGCCCTGCCTTTGGTGGTGGCTGTGACTTACCGCCTTCCCTCTGACCCACTGCTCAGCACCCAGAAGGTGCCTTCGAGCACCCTCAGAAAGCCCAGGCCACAACGCCCCCTTTCTAAAGCAGCGGGCCTGCCTCCAGGTGAGACCGCGCACTGGGAAGTGGGGGTGCACGGGGCCGTGCGGGAAGCGGCAGTGTCTGTCCCCCCAGCCTGCGGGCAGCGCTCCGGCCAAGTGGCCACCGAGTGGAGAGACCAGCCCAGCCCGAGCTCAGCCTGGACACGAGAGGCCTGGCGCAGGCCCAGCCCTGACCAGAGGGGGCCGACCCACCATCATGCCGATCCCGACGGAGGCCTGGGCGCAGGCCCTGAGCCCGTCCGAGAGGTTTTCCGTCACCGAGCGGCCCAGGAGCACCGTGTCCGAGGACAGGCGGTTGATCAGCTCGCCGGTGCGGGTCTTGTCGAAGAAAGCCACCTCCTGCCTCAGGACGGAGGAGAACAAGGAGGCTCGCAGCTGATTCACGATGCGCTGCCCTGCAAAGCCAACGGGAGCCGCGTCAGCGAGGGTCCCGACTCCTGACACGCGGCGGCTGGCCTGAGGTCATCGCCTCTCCGCCTGCAGCCTCGGAGGCTCGGCTGCTGCCCTGTTGACCCCTGGGAACACTCACCTGGGCAGGAAGCTGCCAGAAACGAGCATTATTCTCCCTCAGCCAGGGCAGCCTGGAGGCGGAGGAGAGGCTGCAGGGACCGGGTAAATATAACGTGACTGAGATCCTTAAGACTTACTGACAAGGACATTTTACTCCAGTGACTGCTCGAAAGCTAATTGTGTCCTTCCTCGGCAACCTTTTCTGTATTGAACTTCCAAATGGCAATGACTGGTTAATTATCCACAGAGTATTTATTTTATTAACTAAATGGCAAGCAACCGACGTAGAGCCGGGCGTCCGGGGCGCTGTCATGACTGTGACGGTCACCTGCCTGTGAGCCACCTGGCCTGACACAGACACACTGTCCAGACATCACCCAGCTCCCCTGGAGGGAGGCCCCGCTCCAGCCTCCTGCGCGCCGGCCTGTTCTCAAACCTCCGGGAAAAGAGACAGCTGCTCCCTCCCAGCTCAATCCAAGTCACGCAAAAGGAGGCTGAAGAGAGGCGCTGAGCTGACACAATCTACAGCTCCGGCGTCGGGCAGTGTCCCTACTAAATGTTGTTTTTTTAAAAAAAATATATTTGTATTGATGTCAGAGAGGAAGGGAGAGGGAGAGAGAGAGAGAGAGAGAGCGAAACATCAATGATGAGAATCACTGATCAGCTGCCTCCTGCAGGCCCCACACTGGGGATCGAGCCTACAACCTGGGCCTGTGCCCTGACTGGGAATCAAACTGGGACCTCCTGGTTCGTAGGTCGACGCTCAACCACTGAGCCACACCGGCCGGGTCCCCTACTGAATGTGATGCAGGAGAGAGGAAAAGCCCGGGGCCCACAGCACACGACACCCACGTGGCTCCCCTCGGGGCTTCCCGGGCGGAGGGCGCTGACCTGAGGTCTGCATGAGGTAGACACGGACAGCGTTGGCCGTCGCTCCGCACAGGAACACGCCGCTGAGCGCCAGGCAGAGGCGGGTCAGGCTGCTGCTGTAGTCCCCGGTGGGGTTGGTGTAAATGATGTCGATGATCTTCCCCAGGAAGAAGGGCGCCGACATGGTGATGACACTGGACACGGCCAGTAAGCCGACCGCGGCTGCAAGACACGGGCAGCTCTCAGCTCACGGGCGCGGAGACGGTTGTCCCTTCAGCTCCTGACCCGACCCGACTGCAGGAAGAACCGATGGGTTGGGTCCTGGGGCAGAACAAGCAGGGTGACCGCAGGGAGGGGCTGACCACGCCCCCCCCCCCCCCCAGAACCCCAGCGCTACCGCCGGCCCCTCCTTCCTGCCTCTTGACCTGGGTGTTGGTCTCAGATGGTATTTTTTTCCTACATCCAGGGTACCCATTGCTACTCCTGGGTATCTAACTGTATCTGAGTTTCCAGCTCAGATGATGCAGGGAAAGCTCTTGATGATGTCTAGAATGCCAACACGTTGCAGCTGTGCACCGCTGCAGGTTACCTAGGACCAAACCAGAGAGGGTCGGACCTGCATTGCCAACATGTGCCCACCATCCAGATATCATTGCTGACATGTACACATAAGGAACTGTTAGACATTGAAACGGGGACTCAGAACTGTTGGACATTGAAATTGGGACTCAAACATTTTTTTTTTGTTTTATCTTGTTTTGTTATTATATGTTTATTTCTAGTCTGCAAAGGCAAAACTTTTTAAAGGAAAGAAATGGTGGGAAAAAGATACAGAGGCAAAGAAGCATTGAACAGACTGTCAAATTACATCGGGAAGACAGGGGAGGTTGGGCGAAGGGGGCTGTAAGAGACCAACCGAAGGACTTGTACGCATGCGTATAAGCACAACCAATGGATATAAGACACTGGGGCGGGGGGGAGGGCGGGCAGGTGAAGGCACGTCCTGGGGGGTAGGGGAGGTCGGGGGGAGATCAATGGGGGAAAAAAAGGAGACATATGTACTACTATTTGTAATACTTAAAACAATAAAAAAAATGGTAATAAATAAAATAAAATAAAATAAAATAGAATGCCAACACATTATGTCAGCGTTAGAAGGCAGTAACAGGCGTTCATCACACATGGGACATGTCCTGTCTTCATATTCCTGCTTTTGGTGACCAAGCATGGAGGCTGGGCAGGGAAGGAAGTGAAGACATGAGCAGGAAGCAGAGAGTGTCGGGAACTGGGCAGGTTCAGAGAGGAATCGGCAGAACAGAGGCCTGAGCCCTGGCAGGTCTGGCGCCAGGCCCAGTGAGCATGTGCCAGGGAGCGAGGCGCCTGTCTACAGTGACAACAGGGAGGCCTGCAGGCATGTCAGGGGAGCCCGGCCATGTAACTTCCCATGCTCTCGTCACATTGAAAAGAGGATGCCTGCCATGCTGTCTTTATGGCAGGGTCAAAGGGGGGAAGGGAGCATATACTAGGAAGAAAGGTTTTTTAACAATAAAGATTTTTTTCAACAATAAAGATGAAAGAAAAAAAAAGAGTAAAAGGAACAGGTAAAATTAATTTTAGCAATACATTTTATTTGACCCAAACTATCCAAAAATATGAATCAACATGTAATCAAGATAAAAAGTAACGATATTTTACTTTTTTTCATACTAAGTGCTTTCCAAATCCGGTGTGTATTCTACATTTAAAGCAATGCACCGAATGTCAACGTTCTCTTTGAAATACGGCATTTCCCCGGCGGACGGGCACGCTGGGCTTTCTGGGGTGGTCTCCACGCCCGGGGCAGCCGCGAGTCCTGGCCGGCACCTCCGCCCGCCCGAGGCCGGGCCCCGGGGAACGGCCGCTCTGAGCACTGCTCGCCCCTCCTCGCTCACTGCACCCACAGGCGTCACCTGTGTTCATTTTGGCCACTTCGTGGTCTGTCTTCATAAAATCTACAGATTCAGCAAGAGCTCCTGGCGGCCATCGGGTTCCAAGAATGGCCCTAATCTAAAGCCACACCCGTAGCCTTATCAGGAGTTTAAGTGAGAGGCGCCCTCCCAGGCCTCCCCCGGCCCCTGCCCTCTGGGACCTCGTTGAGGGTGGAGGGCGGCGGGGGGGGGGGGGGGGGGGGGGTGGGGGTGGGGTGGGGGGGTGGGGGTGGGGTGGGGGGGTGGAGAAGGATGTACCTTCCACGGTGTGACTAGCAACCGGCCTGGGAAGTGTGGGAAGGCAGCTGCTCTGCACACAGCGGCCCATCACATCAAGGGCCTCCTGGCTGGCAGCCCCGTTATAATCTCCCAGCAACCCAAGGGGCCCACGGCTCATCGAAGGCCCAACTCTATGCCCCTGTTCACCGCCCGGCTCACTGCGACGGCAAGAGGCCTCGCCGGCTCTCCTATCGCCCAGGTGCAGCCGCGGGCTCTGACCAATGACTCCTATCCCGTCAGCCCAGGCGGGCTCCTGGTGAGCCCTGCATCTCAGACTCTCCTGGTCAAGGTGATAAGATGAAGGGTTATCAGTGGGAAATGCCTGGAGGGCCACAGGGGTAGAGAGATAGCTGCGCATCCCTACACCCAGGGCAACACTCGGAGCGGGGGCAGAGGGTTGGGCATGAAGTCATGCGAACACGTCTCCACACACAGCTGCAACATGTCAGACAGTAGGTCCTCTTTTTAAGGTCCTGGTACAAATGACTTAAGATCAAAGTGTTCTGGAGAGGCAGCTCAGGTGGCATTTTTGCAAATTGCTGCAAACAGTTGAAAATACCGTTATTCAAGCGGGTAGCTGAGTTTTTTAAAAAATATTTGTTTTTCTAAAAATGAACACATTCACAGTGGAATTCCTTCTCTTCAACTCAGCTTTCTCTGGTCTCTCGATTAAAAAACAGGCACACACACACACACAACTGCTCTTTATCTCCAGCACTTGAAAGACAGGTGCCAACCTCTGGGACTGCTCTTATGAAGATAAATTACAAATTGATAATGACCCCTCACTTCCTCTGAACCCCACGAATGCTGACAGCCAGACTGGCTTCAATATATCTTATCGGGTGAGTTCTGAGGAAACCAGATGTCCTAATAAGAGGTTTTTGTCAGATTCCCTCGTAAGATACCATATCTATTTATTATGTTTAAAAATATTTTTTAAAATTGGTGTACAACACAATTTATTTCCTCAAGTTCTATGTTCACAGTTATTCAATGTGGCGTATCAACATAGCTCCCTTCTTTAAATAAAAGGAGGTCCAGCTCTTGCCGTGGTTAGGGCTGTCTTAATAGATCAGCGTGGCAGGACATGTGAGAACATGGCAAGAGGGCACAGGGACGATGGGCATGAGAGGGGCAGGCTGGGCTCCCCAGTGGGCTGAGCACGTGTGGGCACCAGAAAACCTTCCTGACGTCGACTATACTTCAGAAACAAAATAAAACTGGGTTTCTGTACGCTTGCTCCATGTCGCATGGAAAAAGGGGCCACTCCCTGGAGGGCTCAGGGTCTCCACAGTTAGGCCTTAACCTGGGCCTGGTCCCACCGGCACGTCTTCCTTCATCGAAGGCACTCTGCGCCCCTGCTCTGGGCCCCACGCTGAGAACTGGACGGGGACAGATGAGTGGGACAGCCGCTCGCCCAAGCAGCTCAGTCCACGAGAGCTCATTTCAAAATGTTCCCTTTTTAAAATATTTTTACTGATTTCAGAGGAGAGAAGCATCCATGATGAGAGAGAATCATGGATCGGCTGCCTCCCGCACGCCCCACACTGGGGATCGAGCCTGCAACCCCGCAACTGGGCATGTGCCGTGACTGGGAATCGAACCCTGAACTCCTGGTTCCTAGGTCAAAGCTCAACCACTGAGCCATGTCTGCTGGAGAAAAGGATCTTTAGCACAATCAAAATCTACATGTGACCAAGTGATGAACTAATGCTCTTCACACCCTGGTGATACCAAGAATGCCCCCAGGCTTTGACAGGGGGAGGCCCGCCTCCCCAGCACCAACCCCCAAGTCACCAGCCACTGTTTGGAGGACCCTTGCTAAGGCAATGGTTTTGCAGCGAAGAATGTGGGGTGCTCACCGGTTTCAAGTGTTTCCCCAAGAGCCTCACAGGCCTCTTTCCAAGCCCTCGTCACAGATGCCCTTGTATCTCTAGTCATGTGATTATTTCACTAATGGGAAGCCCCAGCAGGAACAGAAACCACCTTTCTTTCTGCTCACCAAGGGAACCCACAACTAAAGAAATGAAGATTTTTGCCCAACCAGCGTGGCTCAGTGGCTGAGCATCGACCTGTGTGTGAATCAGGAGGTCACGGTTCGATTCCCGGGGTCTGGTTTGCGGGCTCAAATCCCAACGATTCACTCTCATTCCTGTTTCTATCTCTCTCTCCCTCTCCCTTCCTCTCTGAAATCAATTTTTTAAAAAATGGAAAGAAAAGAAAGATTTAGAGAAACCTAAAAAATGTGCGTTTAAAGCTTTCTCTAATTCTCTAATGCCTAAAAACGAGGATCTACAGAAAATCGTCTTATCTGGATTTTGTTTTCTAAAAGCGTTCATTCTCTTTATAAAAATTACTTTTGATTTAGTTGGGTTGTGATCTATCCTTTCTCAAAACTTCTGGAATTTATTGATTTATCTTTTATTTTGTTGTTAATCCTCACCTGAGGATACTGTCCCATTAATTTTGAGAGAGAGAGAGAGAGAGAGGAAGGGGGGTGGGGAGAGCGAGGCATCAATTGGCTGCTTTTGCACAAGCAACATCCAGAGCTGGGGATCGAGCCTGCAACCGAGGTACCGGCCATTGACCAGAATCGAACCCGGGACCCTTCAGTTCCCAGGCCCACGCTCTTGCCGCTGAGCCAAACCGGCCAAGGCAAAACTTCTACGAGAGTTTACACCTCAGTAATCCGGGCCAGGGTTGAATGCTCTGAAAATAGCAAAGCAACTTCCTACCCCTCACCCCAGGGGCAAAAGCAGTGGGACAAATGGGAAAGGCTTAGATGGTACCGCTTCACGTGGCAAAACTGCTTTGGTATCCCTGCCTAAATAAAGCAAGTCATGTTGTAAAAATCAGTGTAAGTGCATAATACAGATGTGTTTCTGGCTAGAGTTAATTTATAAAAATAAGAGATGGGGGAGGAAGGGGAAACGCGGCTGATTCGGAGAATGCTGGCAGCAGACCCAACATTTTAGGGCGAAACCACGCCGTGCCCCTCGGATAATGTGGGGGTTCCGCCGCCGCCCCGCAGGGTCCCCGCTCTGGGGGGCCGGAAACACGCGCTGGGTAAGGTACGCTGGCGGGCGGGGACAGAAAGGGGACCGGGAGGCTCTACCTGCTAGTCTCCGGCGCTCCGGGTACGCCAGCCCCAGCAGCTTCTGGGCCTCCGAGCGCCCGGCCGCCGCGGGGCGCAGCCGCGAGTCGTCCCTCGGAGCCGCCGCGGCCGCAGGCACCGTCTGTCCGCGCCGCCAGGCCTCGCCCCCCGCGCGGGCGCCGCCGGCTGGGCCGCCGGAGAGCAGGGCGCGCGGGAGGCGGGGGGACCCGGGAGGCCGCGCCCGCAGCTCCAGAAGCCGCGCCAGACCCGCTCCGCCGCCGGGACCCCCGCCCGGGCAGCTGCTCGCCCAGCAGCGCAGGCTGCGCGCGGCTCCCGCATCCCCCAGGGGGCCGGGCCCGGCGCACCAAAGCCGCGGTGGCCCCAGGCCGGTCGGCAGCGGCCGGGACACCGGGGCGCGGGCGGCCGGGGTCCACGCGAAGGTGAGCGGGCCCCGCCTCACGAGCAGGCGCAGCGGCCAGGCAAGCGCCCCGCACATGGCGCCGCGTCCGAGTTGAATGTTTGCGCCCGCCCGCCCGGCTCCGCGCGCACGGTGCCTGAGGACCCTCCCGGCCCGGCCGAGCGGAGGGCGTGCACTCGGCGCCGCCCGCCGCCCCGCCCGCTGTCACCCGCCGTCATCCGCTGCATCGGGCCGGCGCCCCAGGCGCCCGCCCCGGGCCGCGCCCCTCAGCTGCACTCCGCCCTCCAGGAAGCCCGCACCCACCCGGGCGCCCTCCTCGCAGCGCCCCCCACCGGGCAGCCGAGGGCCCGCCCGTCGCCAGCCGCCCGCGCGGTCTGGCAGGGACCCGGCCCGGAAGTGGTGAGCACAGCCACGCCTGCGCACCGGCGCGCAGGGAGCTTTTTCACGCTTTTCCGTCCACTCCCATTAGAACCCGGAGCACCGCGAGCCCTTTCTCACGCCGGCGGAAGGGGCGGGGCGGAGCGCGCAGACGTGATCACAGAACGCCCGGCGCGAGAATGCGGCTGCAGGACCGCAAGCTGGGCTGAGCGTTCGGCGAGTCCGGGTCCTGTCACCCCGCGTCCCAGGGCGAAGCCCAGGGCCGAGGCGCAGGAACACTGCTGGAGGGAACCTCGCTGCGGGGCGGCTCCGTTCTGAAAGGCGTTGTGGATGGAGGAGGTGGTTGGCGAAGCGATCAGTTTATAACCTGAGCTGAAGTGCAAACGCACACGTGGTCCAGGCACTCTGGCTGCTCAGAATGGAGACCAATCCGAGTGCCATGTGTGTGAACACACGCGCCAGGAAAGCTGGCGGAGACCCCGTGGTGGGGGCATCTGTCAGCTGAGGGGTGATCGCGGGGCCCGCTGGTTCTTATTTCAGGGTGTTTCTCTCTCTCTCTCCCCCCCCTTCCTCTCTCTCTCAAATCAATAAAAACATATTTTTAAAAGTTGCTTGGCCACTGAGAAGGGCAAGAAATGCTCCTAAGGTGTGTTTAGGGAAGAAAGAAGCAAAGCACTTAGATATGGATTCGTAGTAAAAAAAAATACGACAGCAAAGCAAGGGAAAGTTGCCTGTTAATTCTGAGACAGCAAGCAGAACTTCCAATCCTGCCCCCAGAAAGCCAGAGAGGACCCTTGGCAACCACGCCTCCGCCAAGCCGTGAAATCTGGCCCTCGGTGAAAAGGCTCTTTATAGGTTTAGCGGCTGACGGGTGTCAAGTTCAAAAGGGGAGACTTCTTTTGATGGGAACTTGAGAGCAGCTGGGATTACTTCCAGGTCAGTTCCACCTGTGGGTTCCTGTCCTCTCCAAGGGTGACAAGGGAGCTCGTGGGGACAGCAGCCCAGGAAGGAAGCAAACCAAAGCCTCGCTGGCCTGCGGCCCGGCCATCGAGTGAATGGACCCATTCCCAAAACATACAACTGAAAGCCAGGGTGAAGTACAGACTAAGGTTTTAATCCATATACTTAAATACCAATCTGGGCAACAGCAAAATGAGAAGCCTACATACTCAAAAAAATACTTTTTTTTTTTATACAACCAAGACTTTTTTTTTATAATACACGAATGAAACAAATGAAAAGCTAGTCTCCTTAGAAGCTAGACCTTGAATTTAAAAACTTTTCCGTTTCTTGTTTTCTCTGTTCAGGACTTTTCCTTGATTGTAATTCTCTCTTTCTTTCGGCCAGTCTACGGCTAAAATGAAAGTTTACAATCAGATTTACTGAGCCTGTCAGTGTAAGATATTTCAGCTGTCCCCCACCCACACCATATACACATCACAGATTTACCATTGTGGTTCAAAATAACTGAATATTCTAAAGTTTCTTTATTCCAGAAAAATAAATTATATAGCTTTTTTTTTAGGCTTTAGGTTATTTTTCAGTACAAAATGGTGGTAGCCTCGCCCGGCCCGTCCACACCGTAGGACTGCTCTTAAGAGGAAATAAAACTGCAGAGCAACCGCGTTCTCTGTACACCCTTGTGGCACACAGACGCACACAGACACCCCTCATACTATTTCCAAGATTTGGGGGAACATTGTGAGGGGCGTTCAAGAAAGTTTAATGACCCCACAATAAAATGAGCTCACAAAAGAAAAAGGAGGGGAAAAAAAAGGCCAATTAATGCAAATCATTAAGAGCTTCCGTTGAAATCACAGAGTATATACATGATCGAAAAGGCGAAGACGGGCCAGCCTGTACATTTCTGTGTGTAATCAAAGACGTTCTGAATTAAAAAAACCCAAACAAACGCAAAAGCTTCCAGATGACTGGTATTTCCACTTCTGAGAATGATTCGGTCCAATTGGAGAATTTCATTCTTTCTAGAAACACGCCGTACCATCAACCCAGCGGAGGGATTCCCTCAGTACATTCTAGGCTTTTCCTGCAGGCCACGTGGAAGGTGATACTAAGTTGCCAAAGGATCCTTCTTGCAATGTCTCAAATATATATTTTTATCTATAAGAAACATGTCCTGTTAGCACCTTGGGCTCAAGTAAAAAATGTGTGTGTGGTTTTTTTTGTTTTTTTTTTTTTTGGCACAGAATTCTAGAGTCTCCCTCTACAACCTCCTGGTACTTCTCGGGTCCTGGCCAGAAAATCACGCATCGGAAGTACACCGCAGAAATCCTGGTGTCACTGACATCTTTGACCGAGTCCTCTACCTGGAAATGGTTCAGTGAGTTAGTTTGAGTTCATTAAGTAACACCCCCTAGCAATTTCATAACGGGTCTTTAGAGGAGGAAACTGGACGTAGAATCTCACCACGTAACTCTGGATGGCAACATAGACGTGGTACTCCGGTCAGCGGATGGCAGTCGGGGATGCGGAAACAGTATTAAATGCGACCGGTGAGCCACGTGCACGCCGAGGAAGCGTGATTCAGAACAAGCGGGGCGGCACAGAGCGGCTCGAGGTGCCCCTCGGAGGCGCCCAGGCGCTGGCTCCCCCTGGAGAGGCCACACCCGCCTCTCCTCACAGCTTAAATGAGATGCCAACACTTGTTCTTTTTGGGAAACTAAATACATTTTAATAGAAAACAAAATACAAAACTCTTTTCAGAAAAAAAAAAAAAAAACAACGAAAAAAAAAAAAGATTTAATCCTTTTTTCCCACCGATCAGACCTCGCGCTATCCTGGGGTTTTCGGACGCGTGCGTTCGTACTCACAGTCGGTCTCACAAAGCGTTCCTCAAGCTGCTGCTGCGCCGCAGGAGGCGGGAGCAGCGGCCTCAAGGAGTGAAAGGCCGAGAAAGCAACACCTCTGCCTCTGGACTGATAGCCTCACATTGTTTGCATTTCTTTCCGACATTGGGGGGGGGGCCCCCGCGGGGAGCGACGGAGCGCTTGTTCACAGAAGTGAGCCACAAGGTCTTGCTTTCCCACCATCACCACACGAGCCCCGAGGCTTCCTCCACTGGCTGCACCCACTTCTAGGAACACGTCGGGGGAAGGGGCAGGGGGGGGTGACCCACCTGTCGCCCAGAAGTCCTCCCTTTTCCCACAAGACACCGCGCTCCCAGAGCCCCTGAATTCCCTGAACCTCAAAATGCCAAGCATCGGAGCCAGGAGCCAGACCTGAAGGTGGAGAGCAGAGAGGCACCTCTGCCAGTGCTAGGCTTCGCCTTCTCCATAATAATAATAATAATTACTATAATTATAACAACAACAATAAAAATCCTGCTCTCTGCGGGGTCAGGGGAAGGAGAGGCCTTTCTCAGGATGATCCTCGTCCCTCGTCCCCACCCCTGCATTCCCGCCAGCGGCTGTGACCTGCGACCCTCCTGGGACCAAAGGGGGCCCCCTGCCGATCAGCAGCATCGTGGTTCCACAAAGCGGGGTGGGGGGTGGGTGGGAAGGAGACAGACAGGAGGTGCTCTCGCGAGGACACGGCTGGGGGGGGGGGGCATCTTTGGAAGAATGTGCCCCCTCACCTCCAGAGCATCTCAATTCTTGATCTCGAGTCCGCTTATCATCACCACCTGTCTGTACCCCTCCCCGCCCCTGCGTCTTTGACACTGGGTGTGGCGGGGGGGGGGGGGGGGGGGGGCGAGGAAGGGGTGACCTGCTCAGGATGCCTGCCCCGGGACACGGGGAGAGGCGGGGAGTCTTTCACAGTCACTCCGTGATTCGATCAGAAGATGCAGTCGGTCACAGCGAGGGTTAACAAACAAACAAACAAAAATCAATGTTCCTGATTTTCCTGCGTGATTCCCGTCACCAGGAGGAGGTTGCAGGCCATGAACTGCACGCTCAGCACGTTGCTCATCTGGCCCGTGTACACGCCCACCAGCTCGCCCGAGGAGCCGTCGGCGGCCGCGCTGCAGAAGCTGTTGCGGATGTCCCAGATGCGCACCGAGTTGTCCATGGACGCCGAGGCCACCAGGCTGCTGTCGGGGCTGAAGGCGAGGCTGGTGATGTTGTCCGTGTGGCCGCGCAGCTCCTTGTAGAGGCTCCCGGAGGCCAGGTCCCACAGCTTCAGCCGCTGGTCCTCGCCCGCCGACGCCAGGTACTTCCCGTTGGGGGAGAAGGCGAGCGCCAGCACGGGGCCGCGGTGGCCCGTGAACAGCCTCACCGAGTTCCCCTGCTGGGCGCTCCACAGCCGGACCGTCTTGTCGGTGGAGCCCGTGGCCAGGTAGTTGGAATTGGGGTGGAACCGGACGCAGTCCACGTCCGCCAGGTGGCCCGCGTAGATCCGCAGCGGGTACGTCCGATCGAAGGACCACAGCCGCGCGGTGCGGTCGTGCGACGCGCTGGCGAAGTACAGGCTGTACGGGCTGATGTCCAGGTCCCACACCGGGTAGGCGTGTCCCTGGTACAACACAGTGTTGGTGAAGGTCCCCAGGTCCCAGTACCGGATGGACATGTCCTCGGAGCAGGACAGCAGCCCCGAGCTGTCGGCGAGGAAGCGCGTGCTGTACACGGGCCCGCAGTGTCCCCGCAGGGTCTTCATCTCGGTGCCCGCGGCCTCCTCCTCCTCCTCCTGGGCGCGCCGGCCGGGGCCGCAAAGGGGACATAAGAAGAGATGGTTAGTGGTCCCCGTCGGAAACAAAATCCCGGGGTTGGGGACGGACGGGGTGGGGCGTGGGGGCACTGCTTGGGAAAGAGCACCTCCCCGGTACATGACGGGGTCTCGCTCCTAAGGGCCACCCCAGGAAATCGGCCCATAACCCCGTGACCGAGTAAGACGTCCCCGAGAGCTCACACCCCGCTTTCCTTCCATCTATCTTGCAGCCGCGGATTTAGCAAACCGAAAGCTACAGAAACGCGAGGCTGCGGATGGAGTGATGTCTGTGGGCCTTCCTTTTGGGTCGAGGCTAAAAAAGCGGACGGAAAGGCAGCCTGCGGTGACTTTCCTTGTTGATGCCGAAAGCCGGCATTTGAAGAGTGTGACTCGTGAGTGTTATGTTCAGTCCTTGGTTCTTTCATTGCAGGGGCGTGCCTCAGAAGCCCCGCGGCTCCCTTTGCAGGCCACCGAGACCAATCCTGACCCGTCCTTGCGCCCACGCCTGCGCAGACGTGGTCTCAGTTTCACGATTTTGAAACATCTTCTGTAACAGTGGTCGGCAGACCGCGGCTCGCGAGCCACAGGCGGCTCTTTGGCCCCTTGCGTGTTCTATCGCCACTTCTTCAAAATAGACTTGCCCAGGCCGTGGTGTTTTCTGGAAGAGTCACAAGCAAGGGGCCAAAGAGCCGCCTGTGGCTCGCGAGCCGCGGTCTGCCGACCACTGTTCTATAATAATAAAAGCCTAATATGCTAATTGGACCGGACGGCCGAATAGCGCAATGACCATCCGGATGACCTTCTGGACAAAGCCGGGGCTGGGAGGGCCTAGCCCCTTGCACGAATTTCGTGCATCAGGCTCCTAGTGTGTGTGTGTGTGTGTGTGTGTGTGTGTGTGTATGTGTGTGTACATATATATATATATTTATTTTGTAATTGATTTCAGAGAAGGAGAGAGAGACAGAAACATCAATGATGAGAATCATGGATCGGTCGCTTCCTGCACGCCCCACACTGGGGATGGAGCTCGCAACCCGGGCCTGTGCCCTGACCGGGAATCGAACCCTGACCTCCTGGTTCCTAGGTCGACGCTCAACCACGGAGCCACGCCGGTGGGGCTCAGTGCATGATGAATACAGAACCACTGTAGCAGTGCGGCCCAGACTATCCCCGGGCCTCTCACAATAGTAAGCCAGAAAGGTGCGATCGTCAATAAATGGCACGCACACCCTGTGACCAGGCACGCACTGCTGGCGACCAAAAAGGGACGGGAGATGCGGCTTTAAAACCGTGACTTTCCGGAGGGTCGCACACATTTCCCCGAAGGAACAGCACAAGGCCTGGAGGCTCCACAGCTAAGTGACCCCTGTGATTCTCGGACAGACTTCCTGTGTGGGGGACAGACGAGAAGACGGCCGCCCCTGGTCCCCGGGGGAAAGCCCCTCCCCCAGCCTCTCCCCCACCAGGACACCCTCTGTATCCAAAACCCCCTTTCCCTTCACTGGCTCACAGGCAGGCTCCTTAAAGCTACAGCCGCCTCGATCCTGGGATGCATCAACCACAGCGGGTTTTCATGAAACACTGCAAGAATGAGGAGTAGCGAGATGAAGATTCTATCACCCACTGCCTCTGTGGGTGTGTAAGTAAATATACGTGTCAGCTTTAGGTTCTTGCCTAGGAAAAGGGCATCCTTTTAACTTCCATTTGGAAAAAACCATTAAACTGAAATAAAGCGAAGGCTCCCACGTGTAAAGTTGAGGGAAAGTGAAGAGAGAATACACACGTATGTGCACGCATGTTCAAAATGGCTACCGCAGGTGCTCAAGATTAAAAATACGTTAGCATTGCCCTAGCTGGTGTGGCTCAGTGGATAGTGTGTCGGACTGCGGACTGAAGGGTCCCGGGTTCGATTCCGGTCAGGGCACACGCCTGGGTTGCGGGCTTGATCTCCAGTGGGAAGAGTGCAGGAGGCAGCCGATCCATGATTCTCATCATGGATGTTTCTATCTCTCTCTCCCTCTCCCTTCCTCTCTGAAATCAATAAAAATATATTAAAAAAAAAATACGTTAGCATTTGGGAGCTTATGGTTCTCCTGTGACCAAGAATATTAGCATTTTCCTTTCCAAAGAGGGAACAACAGCACTTTAAAATTTCAAGAGTGACTCACTGCTCTACTCCAGGAAGTTTATATAAGGACTGTGGGAGTGCCCGGCCGGTGTGGCTCGGTGGTTGAGCGTTGACCTATGAACCAGGAGGTCACGGTTCGATTCCCGGTCAGGGCACATGCCCGGGTTGCGGGCTCAATCCCCAGGAGGGGGCGTGCAGGAGGCAGCCGATCTGTGATTCTCTCTCATCATGGATGTTTCTCTCTCTCCCTGTCCCTTCCTCTCCGAGATCAATACAAATCTATATTAAAAAAAACAATAATAATTTTCATCTCTCCCGAGGTCAGGCCTGGGCAGAATTCAATGGCTGCAGGTTACCCGGGCTTGAGTTTGCTTTGCTGTCGGATGAGGGTTCTGAGTCAAGAAGCCCCTCCTCTGTAAGATCAGTCCCGTCTGGGAAGAATAGTCTAAGCAAACAGGCGAGGCAGATGCAGGGAAGGAAGGATGACACCCATACCTCCTCCTCCAGCACGTCGCAGGCCAGGCGGATGCGGGACACGTCCACCTGATGGGGCTCGGCTTTCAGCTTCTTGGACCGGAGGCTCCAGAGTTTGATGCAGGAGTTGTCGAAGCCGGCCGCGAGCAGCTTGCCGTCGGGGGCGATCTCGGCGGCGTTCAGCAGCTGCTCCGTGTTGTAGAAGGCGTAGAAGCAGATGGTGGTGAGCGACGGCGGGCCTTCCTTGACGCGCCGGATGCTCTCCTGCAGGACGTCCAGGGCGGCCTCGTTCTGCAAGATGGGGCCGGGCACGTCGGCGGGCTCCAGGCCGCTGCCCTCGCCCCGCGAGGAGGAGCCGCCGCCGCCGCCGCCGGCGTAGAGCTGGTAGTCAGTCCTCTTGACGGGCTGCACGTCCAGGTGGATGTGCAGCGTGAGGACTCGGCACAGGGCGGCGTTGTCGCCGCTCTGGAGGTAGCGGATCAGGTAGTGGTAGCTGTCTTCCTGGAGGCGGACCACGTACTTGTTGTCCAGGAAGGCGCGGAGCTTGAGGTTGGACAGGATGTCCTGGATGGTCTGCGCGGCCTGCAGCTGCTCGACCACGTCCTTCTGGCCGGCGTTGTGCAGGAACATGCCGTGGAAGCGGCTGAAGAAGCTCTCCGCTGTGCTCTTGGGGCTGTTCTGGACCAGGTGGAGGTGGAGGTAGACAAAGAGAGGGTACAGGAGGGGCATCACTTCGTGGCCATGCTGGGAATCGGAATCTGCAACGAACAGAGGGCGGGCTTGACAGTCAGCATCATCTCAGAGCACGGGGGGGGGGGGGGGGTTCCTCCCGGGGAGCCCCCCGCCACACAGCACGGTGTCAGGACCCCATTTTCTGAGGCTGGTGACTGACATGTAAGCCCAACAAAACCCGGCCGGCGCGGCTCCGTGGTGGAGTGTCCACCTAGGGAACCAGGAGGTCACGGTTCGATTCCAGGTCAGGGCACAGGCCCGGGTTGTGGGCTCGGTCCCCAGTAGGGGGCGTGCAGGAGGCAGCCGGTCCATGATTCTCTCTCATCCTTGATGTTTCTATCTCTCCCTCTCCCTTCCTCTCTGAGATCATTAAAAAATAGATAAAAAAACAACAACACAAAAATACACCCAGAGCCCTGATCCTTGCAAATTTTAACCTTGTCCTTTAACTCTTTCAGAAATTCTAAAGAGCGTAAGTTTGAGGCAAGTGGTGAAACTACCTTTGACTCTCTAACCCAACACCGTGCCCGGAATGTAGCAGGGTCCGAGGAAAATCCGCATGACTCGTTTTTTTGTTTTGTTTTTAAAAAATTATATTTTATTGATTTTTTACAGAGAGGAAGGGAGAGGGAGAGAGAGTTAGAAACATCGATGAGAGAGAAGCATCGATCAGCTGCCTCCTGCACACTCCCTACTGGGGACGTGCCCGTAACCAAGGTACACGCCGGTGACCGGAATCGAACCTGGGACCCTCGAGTCCGCAGGCCAACACGGCCGACGCTCTATCCACTGAGCCACACCGGTGAGGGCCGCATGACTCATTCTTAACCGGAAAAGGCTCCTGGTGCTGAGTACTCACCGGTGAGGAAATTGCGCAGCCGCCCGAACTGCACTTCATACTGCTGGGGCTCTGCCTGGCACGGGGACGCGGACACGATGTTGGCACAGCCAGACTCTGATTGGACTAAGGAGAAGGCACACGGATGGGGACGGAGAAAGAATTGTTATTCTTTTAAACAAATATTTCTATTGCTGTCAGAGAGGAAGGGAGAGGGAGAGGGAGACAGAAACATCAGCGATGAGAGAGAATCATGGACCGGCTGCCTCCTGCACGCCCCCTACTGGGGACCGAGCCCACAACCTGGGCACATGCCCTGACCGGGAATCGAACCTGGGACCTCCTGGTTCATGGGCTAATACTCAACCACTGAGCCACACGGGCTGGGCTTGAATCATTTTGTTGATCCCCGGCTTTCTCTCTGGCTCTCCGACTGCTTCCAGGGCAGAGTCCTGAACTGATCCTCCATTTTCCCCCCCAGATCCTCCATCTTCCCCCCAGATCCTCCATCTCCCCCCACAGATCCTCCATCTTCCCCCCCAGATCCTCCATTTTCCCCCCCAGATCCTCCATCTTCCCCCCCCAGATCCTCCAGCTTCCCCCCCCAGATCCTCCATCTCCCCCCCCAGATCCTCCATCTTCCCCCCCCGATCCTCCATCTCCCCCCACAGATCCTCCATCTCCCCCCACAGATCCTCCATCTCCCCCCCACAGATCCTCCATCTCCCCCCCGATCTTCCATCTCCCCCCCGATCTTCCATCTCCCCCCCGGGTCCTCCATCTCCCCCCCCGGGTCCTCCATCTCCCCCCCCCCCGGGTCCTCCATCTCCCCCCCCCCGGGTCCTCCATCTCCCCCCCCCCGGGTCCTCCATCTCCCCCCCCCCGGGTCCTCCATCTCCCCCCCCCCGGGTCCTCCATCTCCCCCCCCCGGGTCCTCCATCTCCCCCCCCGGGTCCTCCATCTCCCCCCCCCGGGTCCTCCATCTCCCCCCCCCGGGTCCTCCATCTCCCCCCCCCCGGGTCCTCCATCTCCCCCCCCAGGTCCTCCATCTCCCCCCCCAGATCCTCCATCTTCCCCCCATCTTCCATCTTCCCCCCCAGATCCTCCCTCTTCCCCCCCAGATCCTCCCTCTTCCCCCCCAGACCCTCCCTCTTCCCCCCCAGATCCTCCCTCTTCCCCCCCAGACCCTCCATCTTCCCCCCCAGATCCTCCATCTCCCCCCCCAGATCCTCCCTCTTCCCCCCCAGACCCTCCCTCTTCCCCCCCAGATCTTCCATCTTCCCCCCCAGATCCCACTGGTCTTCCTGCTCTGCTTCCTGGGGCTTCCCCAACTTCACATTGTCACTGCCTATTTAAATGTATAATTTTTTCTGTGCGTTGAGAATGTTCTTTCCTTTTAAAACCAGCATTCTCTCCTTGTTTCAAGACTATCAATGGCGGCATTTAAAAACAAGATTTTTATTGACTTCAGAGAGCAAGGGAGGGGAAGAGAGAGAGAGAGAAACATCAATGAGGAGAGAGAATCATGGATGGGCTGCCTCCTACTGGGGATGGAGCCCGCAACCCGGGCCTGTGCCCTGACCGGGAATTGAACTGTGACCTCCTGGTTCCTAGGTCACCGCTCAACCACTGAGCCCTGCTGGCAATGGTGGTATTTTTAAAATCTATAATTCCACTGGCTTCAGAGCGGAAGGGACCTTGCCATGCGCCCCCCTCTGCAGCTCGCCCGGAGCGGCCCGCACCCACCTGTGAGGTTGGCTGCCATCTCCTCGGGGGTCTGGGACAGGCGCAGGCCTTGCTTCAGGGGACCGTCGGTGTCCACGTACTGCCGGCGTTTGAGGTAGCAGGACACGGCCATCTGAATCTGCTCGGTGCGCACCCGTTTCATGACCTGGGGGAGGGGGGACCAGAACGCGGGACTGTCAGGGATCTGGGGGCGCATCCTGTCCAGCTGGGACGCCTCCCTCGCGGAGAAAAATTGACGCAGGGAAGGGACCAGCCCCGCGAGCAGCTAAGAAGCAACACCAATTCCTCGAGGACCAGCCGGTGCTCGCGTCCGTCTCCATGTCCCGGTGCCGGTCACCGTCAGTGGTGGAACCCCACAGATCACCCCGACTCCACTGAACGCCCAGATTTCCACCGGCTGCCCCCCTGAGCTTTTCCTTCGAGACGCATCCAACGCGCGCACAAGACCAGCAGGACGCCGGGCCCTTCGGGTCTCCCGCCGGCTCCCCAGGCCGAGAAGCAGGCGGGAGGCAGCAGCCAAGCAAAGGCCTGGGAACTCAGGAAAGGGATGAAGAGACGCTGGGAACGGGAGAGGCTACTCACGGGGACAGGGAATGCTACGCCCCCCCCCCTTTTTTCTAAATGAATATATTTTTATGGATTTCAGAGAGGAAGGGAGAGGGAGAGAGAGAGAGAGACATCAGTGATGAGAGAGAGTCATTGATCGGCTGCCTCTACTGGGGATCGAGTCTAAAAGCTTTGTTTCCGTGGAGGGGCACTGGGTCTGATCGGGCTGCCACTCAGTGACGCAACAAAACATATCCATCAGCTTCCCAATGGTGACCCATCTTTCCACGATGCATTTGCCCCAGGGGTTACTAGCAGTCTTCCACTGTCTTCACTACTTAGATGGTTCTTCTTTTAATCCTCACCTGGGCATGTGTTCTCGTTGATGTTTAGAGAGAGAGAGGAAGGGAGAAAGAGAGAGAGAAAATCATCAACGATTGGTTGCCTCCCACACGCGCCCCAACTGGGGCCAGGCATCCAACCTGGGAATGCAACGCGTAACCCTTCCGTCTGAGAGCCACACCGGCCAGGGCTGCGATTATTTTTAAATGAAGGCTCTTTAATTGCTACCACAGGGATTCTGATACGTTGAGAGTGGGGATCCCTGCTCCCCGTTCACCTGTCCATCAATGAAGACAGATCACTGTTTCCTCATGGTTAGTTACTGTGGCAGTTTGATGGTTCCCCAGATCCCCCTGGGCCCCTAACCTGACTACACTTAAGCATCTCGTGTGTGTAAATACTGTCAGCCCCGAGACCCTGATTCAATGTTATATTTAGAAAGAAAAAGAAAAAATTAAAGGCATAGAGAGACGGCGACAGTACTGTCCCGTCCCAGTTCGGCCTGAGGTCAGGGTTATTCCGTCAACCCGCCAGCTTTGCTCCCTCCCCCGCCCCGCCCCCCCAGCTAAAGCTGCTTTTAATCCAACTTCAAGAATTCTTCGTCAACAAACCCCCCAAAGCAGCCCCATTTCCTCGTGTTTCAGCAGAGGCTAAAACTTTCCCAGGTTTCCCCCGCCCTCTCTCGCTGCCATGGGAACGTATCTGGTATCGACGTGTGTCCCTTCGTGTTCCAAGTAAGAGGGGAGTCAGGGGTCACATCTCTGAAGGAAAACCCACGTGAAAGACAGGCAAACGGAGGCAGCAGAACAGTGTCCTCAAGGCGCAACAATGTGTGTGCAGGTCTGAGGAGGAGGAGGGAGGACGCGAGGAGAGCCGAAGGGGAGTCAACAGCCGGGCGTGAAAAGGACGCCACGTTTGGGATCGCTGGGAACTGGCTTGTAAATTCTCGTTTTAACAAACCTGCCCACGGTGGTTGCCCCAAACAGCCGTTTCCATGGATCCAAACCATCATTTACAACACGGCACCTTCCCCGAGGGTGGGACTGGGGGTGTTAAGGGTAGGAATGCGGTTTTTAACTCTCGTTTACAGCCACACCCATCGAAAACACCAGAGACATGCCCGGCCTGTGTGGCTCAGTGGTTGAGCGTCGACCTATGAACCAGGAGGTCACAGTTCCATTCCCCGTCAGGGCACATGCCCGGTTGTGGGCTCCATCCCCAGTGGGGGGCGTGCAGGAGGCAGCTGATGAATGATTCTCTCTCATCCTTGATGTTTCTATCTCTCTCTCTCTAAACACCAGTAAAAACATGTTAAAAAATTCTCAAAAATAAAAATCTGTAGAGAAGTCAGTCCCCCCCTCCAACTGATTTCCATAGTAATAATATCCATAAATGGACACATTAAAAACACACACACACACAAAAACAACTCCTTAAAATAGACCTGTCTTTGGAGAGACTCAGACATGAGACGTATATTGCAATTTCAAGTTACCTGCTTAGCCTTTTAAATGATAAAAGTCTTTAAAATTTCAATTGAGTTTGGATATAATTATATCTTTGTTGAAATTTCAGAATTTCCCGTGACTTTCAACTTCCATAAAATGCCTTAACTTTTCCAGGTAAAAAGAGGTGAGCACAGAACTTCTCCCTGAATGTCCCATGATTAGTATTTCTGGAATTTGAAACGAGGGTTCTCACACAATACGAATCTCTTTCTCATGTATCAAAAGTGCCCAGTTGAACGAATCCTCCAACAAAGTTGCTCCATAAACCCAGGACATGATTATTTCCCTGCTTCATAGTAACAACTTCTCAGGAGAAACCACAGCCACACTCGCAACATTTAAACCACCCAAGTGCGGGGAAGCAAAGACTCATGGGAACTCGGCACACTTTTAAATGACGGTACCTCGGGACCGCATCCTAACTGCACCCGCTCACGTTCAAATGTATATGCCATGGTCAGTGGAAGGGGGCAGGGCTGGAAAGAGAGAGAGAGAGAAGACAGAGACATCGATGTGAGAGAGACACATCGATGGGTTGTCTCTCACATGCACCCCCGACCAGGGCTGGGATGGAGCCTACGACCGAGGTACTTGCCCTTGACCGCAACTGAACCCGGGACCCTTCGTTCTGTGGGCCGATGCTCTGTCCACTGAGCCAAACCGGTGAGGGCTATTTTTATTGATTTTTTTGAGAAAGAGGAAGGGAGAGGGGGAGAGAGAGAAACATTGATGTGGGAGAGGAACATCGGCCACCCCCTGCATGCTCCCCACCGGGGATCGAGCCCGCAGCCCAGGCACAGGCCCTGACCGGCATCGAACCGGCAACCTTTCGGTGCATGGGAGGATGCCCAACCAGCTGAGCCATCCCAGCCTGGGCAGAATGCATTTTTCTACTGTGCGTGTATGCTTAAAAACAGATCACGGTTACTGTGTGGTTTCTGTTAAACGGGATGTCACGTAAAGTGCCTGCGAGACACTCAAATATCAGCTCTCTACCTTTTACTCGCAGTCGTCTAGGTGGCTGAAACAGGCCTCGCCGGTGTGGCTCAGTGGATAGAGCGCTGGCCTGCGGACTGAAGGGTCCCGGGTTCGATTCCCGTCAAGGGCATGTACCTGGGTTGCGGGCACATCCCCATTAGGGGGTGTGCAGGAGGCAGCTGATGGATGTTTCTCTCTCACCGATGTTTCTAACTCTCTATCCCTCTCCCTTCCTCTCTGTAAAAATTCAATAAAATATATATTTAAAAAAAATAAATGGCTGAAACAGCGGTCCCCGTTCCAAGTAGGACCTAAAAACCCAAGCTCTTGCATTAGTCACGACAAAGTGCACTCATTAGCTTTGTGGACGTGTAGCGCACAGCAGGAAACACAGTGTTTACAGTGACGATGGCCTTCTATATCCCGTCTTCACGCAGACGCAGACCGACAGGAACCCACGTGTCCCGAGGTGCAAATGGCACATGAGGAAGGCCCCAAGTTGGGGGCTCAGGGTGCAATGTAGAACCTCAAAGGTGTTGTTTTTTTTGGGGGGGGGGGTGCAGGGTAGGGGAAGCAGAAGTCAACCAACCAGGCAGGCAGATGCCACCAGAAACAGATTGTCTCCGGTGTCAGCTGGGACCTCTGGCATAGCCCCGCAGGCAAGGCTTCTCGCCCACGGCCTTCCTTCCCTCCAGCTCCGCGCCCGGCCATTCCCAACCTGCTCTGCCTCCTCGCCCAGCCAGGCAACCCGGCTTCCTACCTGGGTGGGGGGAGGGGGCGCTGTTTACTAGGACTTGAGATTCCTCAACTCCGGCCAAACCTAAGTCACGTTTCCACACTCCCACATGCCCTGGAGCGCCCTCCCTCAGTCCCTCCCCGGGACTATCACCCAAGACAGTACAGTCTCCAGCCAGATTGCATTCCTGAACTCAAGTCTAAACGATGTTTCCTTCTTTTGTTCCTTTAAGATATATATACATATATATATATTTGTATTGATTTCAGAGAGGAAGGGAGAGGGAGAGACAGAAACTTCAATGATGAGAGAGAACCATCTACTGGCCACCTCCCACTCCCCTCCCCTCCACACTGGGGATCGAGCCCAGGCATGTGCCCCTGACAGGAATCGAACCTGGGACCCCTCCGTCCGCAGACCACCCGCTCAGCCAAAAGGCATTTCTACCCGGATGTTGCAAGCATCTGAAATTCGGCGTGCTCAGATTTACGTTTCTCTAAAACCTCTTCCTTCTCACAGGTGGTCCCTTGGAGTCACCATCTGAAGCAAGAGAGGCCAGCATCTTACAATGCCTTTTTCTCCCTCCCTCTCCTTCTCCAGTCTGAGAGGCCACCAACACCTTCTACTGCACTGTACACAGGACTCTCTGTTGGGGCCACTGCTGCTGTGTCACAGCACAAGTCACTTAGCACTGGGCTACCCAACATCCTCCCAGCCCGGGCTCTACTCAAACTACCCTTTACTTACTTTTTATTAGAATGCATTTTTTAAAATATATTTTATTGATTTTTTTTACAGAGAGGAAGGAAGAGAGAGAGCTAGAAACATCGATGAGAGAGAAACATCGATCAGCTGCCTCCTGCACACCCCCTACTGGGGATGTGCCCGCAACCAAGGACCATGCCCTTGACCGGAATCGAACCCGGGACCCCTCAGTCCGCAGGCCGATGCTCTGTCCACTGAACCAAACCGGTTAGGGCTACTTACTTTTTATTATTATATATTTTTATTGATTTCAGAGAGGGAGGGATAGAAACATCAGTGATGATGTTTCCAGAATTATGGATCGGCTGCCTCCTGCACACTCCTTACTGGGGATCGAGCCGTGCCCTGACCAGGAATCGAACTGTGACCTCCTGGTTCATAGGTCGATGCTCAACCACTGAGCCACACCAGCCGGGCTCACACTACCCTGTAGAATGCAGCCCGAGGAAAAGACAGTCCCGGGGATGCTAGTCCCGCCCACAATGCACTTGGCGCTCCTGCCACCCCCGCACTGTTTCCCAGACAGACGGAGTGCTCCCTGGGCCAGGGCCCTTCTGTTTGCAACTCACATCGCAAATAAAGTGAATATCGTTCCGCCTTTGTCGGGAACTGACAATTTACTCTAAGCGCACGACGTCTCTAGATTTTGAAGGGCCAAAAAGCTACAAATATTTGATTCCTACTGTTTCAGGCACAGAAAAATGATTCCTACACGGAACCTTGTTAACGTAAAAGAGCACAGGACGGTCTACAAAACGGACATCCACACCCACCATGTTTCCACTTCAAAGAGGAGACTCGTGTTTGCTCCACTTGCCAACAACACTGTAGCCCTAACCGGTAGCTCTAGCAGTGGACAGAGTGTCGGCCTGCGGACTGAAGGGTCCCAGGTTCGATTCCGGTCAAGGGCACGTACCCTGTTTGTGGGCACTTCCCCAGTAGGGAGTGTGCAGGAGGCAGCTGATCAGTATTTCTCTCTCATCGATGTTTCTAACTCTCTCTCCCTCTCCCTTCCTCTCCGTAAAAAATCAATGAAATATATTTTAAAAAACAAACAACAACACTGTAGACAGAAAGGGTAGGAGGCGTTCCTCTCAGAGCATAAGGGAGAATACGGGTCCCTATGTTCGGCATTCTCCCAGAATTCAAATGCAGCAAGCGAGGACTTGGAGGTCTCTTAATGACATTAAAGTGAGAGAGACAGAGAGAGAGAGAGAGAAACAACCCTCAATTTTTCATCGAGTAGGGCGTCCAATTCGACTTCCTGCACCGACAAAGCCGCTCTAGGTCTACTTTTAGTCTGTAGCCACCAGCCCCCAAGCACCATTGCAACCAGGGAACTGAATGTTGAATTTTAGTTACATTAAATTTAAGTAAATATACCCATTGCCCCATGTGGTTACTTATAAGTAACACTTCTGGAGATTGGCCGTTACTGTGTGAAACGATGTATCAAAATCAATACTTTAGCTTTCAGATGTGAACTCACCAAGTGTTGCAAAACATTTCTGATGACTATTACCAAATCGCTAATACTTTGTTAGTAAAAGGAAAACAAAAGAGCTACCTTTTATCACTGACACACACTGTCCGATGACTAAGATAGAGATACATTTCGATACATCCTCCCAGAAGGAAACTTAATAGCCTGCTAAAAACAAAGACTTCTGAATGGAAGTTCTCCCTGCTGCTTTTGAAATCTCGCCAGGACGCCTTCTCTAAGCCTCCTTCAAGTTAAAAAATGAGACGGGAAAGGGGTTTTGCTTCAGCAGAGCAACTGGGCAGCAGTGAATGTCAATAAAATGTCAACAAGGTAAGTTCGCGCCTAAGACAGCCTTCCCCTTGCAACGAGAAAATTAAAAAGAAAATGTGCTTAAAGACAAAAAAAACCACAAAATAAAATAAAATTTAGGGCTGTAGATAAAGCCCAAATGTCTGCTAATAATCTTTTCATATACACTGAATGGCCAGATTGTTATGATCTCTGAACGCATAATAATCTGGCCACTCTGTATATATATACACACACATATAGATATTAGAGGCCCGGTGCATGAATTCGTGCATGGGTGGGGTCCGGCCAGCCTGGCCAGGGGGAGGGGACATGGGCAGTTGGCCGGCCTGCCTGCTGGTCGAACTCCTGGTCGAGGGGACAATTTGCATATGAGACTTTTATTATATAGGATATACACTGAGTGGCCAGATTATTATGTGTTCAGAGATCATTACCATCTGGCCTCTCAGTGTATATGTATTTAGAGGTCTACTACATGAAGCAGGACATACATTCATTCGTGAGATAATTTTACTCCAACTAATCACTTACACCAGGGGTCCTCAAACTTTTTAAACAGGGGGCCAGTTCACTGTCCCTCAGACCGTTGGAGGGCCGGACTATAGTTTAAAAAAAACAACTATGAACAAATTCCTATGCGCACTGTGGGCCCGGGAGGAGTCGGCTGCTAAGCAGGACAGGCAGCGGCACCCGGCGGGCCGGATACATGTCCTCGGCGGGCCGCATGTGGCCCGCGGGCCATAGTTTGAGGACCCCTGACTTACACCGTCAGCATCAGTGTCCCCCGGGTCCCCGGAGCCACTCTGAACCATCAAGCTCCACGTTCCAGAGCCCATCACCTCTGCATCTACCCAACCCGCCCTGGCAGAGCACTTCTCGGACCCACGGATGGTGACCTCCATGGACACCTCTACCCCGGCCATCGACACCCATTCCGGTGGGCAGAAGTCTTTTCATTCATCACGCGCTGAATCGGTGCACTGTGTAAATATCCCCAACGGCCAAAGAGCCTCTGGCTGTAGGGAGCAGGGTAACAGAGAGAGCGCCCTGTAACAGGAGAGATTCAAACCACATGGTGACGCCCTCTGCGGAGGGCTAACTGTCTAACATAGTCAGGCGGATACCGCTTGTATGTGACGTTAATTTCTGCAGAGGCAAGACCGCCTGGGATGACCTCAGGATTCCTTCATGCCTCCTCCTCTAAGGGCTCTAGAAGCTTCCACACTCGGATTAAAATACCTGTCTCGGCCCGGCCGGCGTGGCTCAGTGGCTGAGCGACGACCTAGGAACCAGGAGGTCAGGGTTCAATTCCCGGTCAGGGCACAGGCCCGGGGTGCAGGCTTGATCCCCAGCGTGGGGCGTGCAGGAGGCGGCCGATCGATGATTCTCTGTTGTCATTTATGTTTCTCTCTCTCTCTCTCCCTCTCCCTTCCTCTCTGACATCAATAAAAGTATATTAAAAAGAAAAAAACACACAACAAAACAACACCAAGCACATACAACCACCCCCTCCCCCAAATGCACAGGCAGCTCCTGAGCAGTGAGGTGAGACCTGCACCCAGTTTCAGAGGGAAAGAAGCACACACAGACCTCACGTTCAGAGGCGAACTGGTCCAACAGACGCCAATCGGACACATCGCCGATCAAAGAGAAAAATGCTTTGGTTTTACTCGTTTCACAGTGATTTTCAAGGCAGCGGGAAGGCATTCAGGCAGAAGGGGAATGGTAACAGCTAACAGTTCATGGTCACAGCGTGCTTCCCCTACGCCAGGCATGGTCGCCTACCGTATTCCTCCCTCGGGTCCCCTGTCCCAGCTCCACCGAGGTCGCTCCACCTGACACCGGAGGAAAGGAAGGCTCGCGGAGGCGACACACGCGGTTCCATGGTTGCAACCTCAGGCCTGCGCGGTTCCCAAGCCCCCACCCACCCCGCCAAGTTTCTCGGAGCTTAAAGGCGTGGCCTAAACTCCCCCCTTCCTACTACCATTTTCACGATTTTTAAGCAGAGCCCGGACCCAGGCTGGGGAACGCGGCGGCGTCCTCACCCCGCGCCCCCCCTACACCCCCCCCACCCCCAACTCAGGTACAGGACACACTTGGATCACCTCCGCCCCTGCGGTTCCTGCCAACACAGCACCCCAAATGCTGCTCCAGAGCGGGAGGGACCATTCCCAGGTCCCAACCGGCAAGGTCAGAGGTCAGCTCTTGGAAGGCGGGCGCCGCGTGGGGTGGGCACCTACCTTTTCTGATCCTAGGAGCCAAGCGCCGCGAGATGCGCACGATCCAGACACTTGCACAAGTGCCCGGGAGGATGCAGCAAGCTGTCCCGGGCTCCACTTCCGCCAAGTCTAACCGGGCACCCCTATCCTCCCCATCCACTCGCTCCGGACCCACGCCTTACCGAACACGCGTCCCCAAAGCCTGGAGATGGCGAGTCCCGCCTAAGCGCCCCACTCTCCCACGGCTGTCAGGCGTAAAACCCCCGCAAAGAAAGGCACCCCTGCAGGTCGGTATCCACCGGCAGTAACCCAACAGCCAGCCTCCCTCCGATCTCCCCTGTCACCGGCAGAAGTCGATTTCACATCCTCCGCCCACCATCACCATGTGCGAAGTTGAATCTGGAGTTCGCCCCAAACACATTTCCTTTTTCCTTCCACGAGAAGGAGATCGGGACCGGTGCCCCCCACGCCTGGCGGGTCGTCCAAGCCGATCGTCCTGGCCCGGCAGGACCCACCCCGCGGGGGAACGCACCGCCCAGCCAGGTGTCGCCGCCGATTGCAGGCCACGCCGCCCGCGGCCGCCCGGGACTCGCAGGCCCAGGGCGGAGGCGCGGCCGCCGCGCCCGCGCAGCGCCGGCCCCGCCCGCCCCGCCCCCACCGCCGCCTAGGCCTCCCGCGCGCCCCCGGCCCCGCCGCCCGCGCGCCCTCCCTCCCGCCCGGCCCCGCCGCCCGCGCGCGCCCGGGCCCGCGACCCCCTCCCCGGCCTCCCCGCCCGCGCGCCCCACACGTACTGAGCATCCCAGGCGGCTCCGGCTCCCCCCGCCGCCGCCGCCTCCGGGATCGGGCCGCTTCCGCCTCCGTCGTCCCTGCTGCAGGGTCTCGCTCCGCCAGGCGGCTCAGCCGGGCCCCCGAGCCCCGCGCCCCGCCGCCCCCGCCGCGGCTCTGGGCGGCCGCCCCATGACTGACGGACGCGGAGCGCGCCGCGGGCTGGGCCGCTCGGGCCTCCGACGCGCAACCGTCTCCGCCAATGGGCGCGGCGCCTCGGCGCTCCGCTGGCGATGCCTGGCGTGCGCGCCCCGCCCCGCCCCGCGCCCCGCCCTGCGCCGCGCAGCCGGCGGTCGGAGGGAGCCGGGCCGGGCCCACGTGGTGCAGCAGCTCCGGCGCCCAGACGGCCGCCGCCGCGCTCCGCCTCCGCCCGCGGTCCCCGTCCCGGCCGGGCCTTGAGGGGAGCCCTCACCTGGGGGCCGCCCTCCATCGTCGCCGGCCGCCCGGAGCCACAGGTGAGCCCTCACCTGGGGACCGTCCTCCATCCTCGCCGGCCGCCCGGAGCCACAGGTGAGCCCTCACCTGGGGACCGTCCTCCATCCTCGCCGGCCGCCCGGGGCCACAGGTGAGCCCTCACCTGGGGACCGTCCTCCATCCTCGCCGGCCGCCCGGGGCCACAGGTGAGCCCTAACCTGGGGACCGCGGACCGCGGACAGGTTGGCCCCGATCCAGGATCCGCCTGGAGGTGAGCACCCAACCTGGGACGGCCCGCTGCCCGCGTCCGCGGTCCCTACCCAGGGTGGACCCCAAGGCGAGCTGGTTACCTTGGGGAAGACCCTCCGCCCTCCGGTCCGGCCCGGCCCTTCCCGGGGTGGTGCGCTGGGTGAGAGCCCTCTGGCCTCGCTCCTTCGCCGCCTGTAGCCGCGCGTGAGCAGCTTTGGCGTGAGAAATCGCGAGGATCGCCGTCCGCATCGGGCTGTGCACACCCCTTCCTAGGTCCGCTGGAGGGTGGGTACCCCAAGCGGAGCGTGGGCAGATCCCGGAGGGTCCTTTGGCGTCTTTGTAGCCAGTTCTGCAAACACTTTGTAAGTACCTTGTAGCCGTGGCGATGGCTACAAACATAGTGAACTTGTAAGTTAAGTAGCTAGTTGTTGGGTGTTGGACGTTTTGACAAAACAGGAAAATGACAGCGCTTGACGGGGCCTGTCCTGTGGAGGGAAGGGTACCGCGCTCCGTGTAAGTGCCCTTCACCGGCGTTTGCGCATTCCGTGCTGAGAGGAAGGTCTGAAGGTGCGTCTGTAGGATTTCAGGGCCAAAAGATTTAAAAAGTGCAAGCGACCCAACTGGAAATGCTCTCGGTTTGACAGCTTTATATGAGGATCATGGACCGCGATTTTTACATTTTTTTTGGTGTTTCCATTGTCCTGTTTTGCTTTTTTATTTGCCATCATTTCAGTATTAAGTATCATGAAAATGTTTCTCTTTGGAAGGAATGACTTGCATTTTCATCTAATGAAAATGGCTTACTTAACCAGAGATATTCCGCCCCCCCCCACACTTTTATTTTTACTATGTCTTTTAGGAAACTCAGAGGTACCCTTCAATTGTATAGAATTCTAGGTGGTTGGTATGTCTGCCTTCCTTCTTTGTTGATGATTTTATTGTATTCTCTGTTTGCAGTCTGAACTGTGTAGCTCTGTTTTGTAGTATTTTGGGAAGCAGCGTGTCTTGGTGAGTTTAGACATTAACAAAGTTATAGTGGGAAGTTACTGTTGCAGCCGAAATAGCAGTACTCCCCTTGGGACCCGGTTTATACTAAATCTTTTTTTCCACTTGGAGGGATATTGTTTCTCTAAACAGCTTGTTTAGCTCTTTGAACTACTTAATGGAGCTGTTGCTGATACATAATACAGAGTATGTTTTAGACAGGGGTCCTCAAACTACGGCCCGCGGGCCACATGCGGCCCGCCGAGGACATTTATCCGGCCCTCCGGGTGTTTTTGCCGCTGCTGCCTGTCCTGCTTAGCAGCCGACCGGTCCTGGGCCCGCAGTGCGCATGTGTGGAATGTTTGTGGTTTTTTTTAAACTATAGTCCGGCCCTCCAATGGTCTGAGGGACAGTGAACGGGCCCCCTGTTTAAAAAGTTTGAGGACTCCTGTTTTAGGAGATTTGTACAGAAACTTAACTTTTTCAACCCAAAGCCTGTGTAAATGCATCTTCTTCCATTGGGTTCTGCCCAGCTGAGTTCATGCATACTCACTCACCTTTGAGGATGCGCTGTTTGATCCCAGTAGGAATAGTCATACCTAAGTGTGCAATCTATCTTCTGCCCGCTTTTGTCTGCAGTCCCCCCAGAAAATTCTTGCGCGCTAGCAACTTATATATAGATTTATGCCCAACAATTCTGTCGATGTGTTTTAATTCGTTAAAGAAATATATACACTGAGTGGCCAGATTATGATGATCTCTGAATGCATAATAATCTGGCCATTCAGTGTGTGTGTGTGTGTGTGTCCCCGTGCATGAATTTGTACATGGGTGGGGTCCGGCCAGCCTGGCCAGGGGTAGGGGACATGGGCAGTTGGCCGGCCTGCCTGCTGGTGGAACTCCTGGTCGAGGGGACAATTTGCAAATTAGCCTTTTATTCTATAGGATAGACACTGAGTGGCCAGATTATTATGCGTTCGGAGATCATCATAATCTGGCCACTCAGTGTATATATACACACACATGTGTATTATGTAGACAATAAGATTTGTAATGTTCGTTTTCCAGTGCCTGTTGAGTTTGACCTCGATCTAACTTTTTCGATCGCGTTATATTGCAGGTGAAGTGTAGCAATGGCTGCTGTTTATTCTGGCATTTCCCTTAAGCTTAAAAGCAAGAGAACTTCCTGGGAAGATAAACTAAAGCTAGCTCACTTTGCTTGGATGTCCCACCAGTGCATTCTTCCAAACAAAGAGCAAGTAAGTTTAATGGGGAACTTAACGTTTTTATACCCTACCGTCACGACCAGTTATGCAGATTGCATGTTGACATGTAGTAAAAAAAAAAAAAAAAGTTAGAAGATGAGAGAAAAGGCTGGGGAAGGAAACATGGTTGGGAGTTAGAGTAACGGCTGAGGAATAAGGGGTGGGTCGGGGCTTCATTAACCCGCGGCTGCTGTTGCGACACCTCCGTCAGCATCTCTCACGCTTGGGAACGTCTCTCATCCCAGACTAAGCGTGTGCAGCGGCGAACAGGTGGGGGGTTAGGTGCCACACTGGCGCGCTGGCTGTGTGGTGGCTCCATTTGTTCGTAAATCCAAAGCCACGCTTCGCGTGCCGCCGCTTGTTGGAGCTTCGTGAAACGTCTTTGGGATGTGAGGAGCCGAAGGTCGGGAGGTAGAAGAGCTTTGGTGCTGCCTGGCCCCTGTGGCTCCGTGGCTGAGCACCGACCTGCGAACCAGGAGGTCATGGTTCGATTCCTGGTCCGGGCACGGGCCCGTGTTGCAGGCTCCGTGCAGGAGGCCGCGGATCAATGATTCTCTCATCATTGACGTTTCTATCTCTCTCTCCCTTTCCCTTCCTCTCTGAAATCAATAAAAATATATTTCTTGAAGAAAGAAAAGAGAAAAGAAAAGCTTTGGTATTTATATGAAGGCCTTCTGGGAATGGATTAGGGACCAAGAAAGACATTGCTCTTTTTTTTTTTTTTTTAACATTCTCAGTCTTCTTTGCCTAATGCAGTGGTCGGCAAACCGTGGCTCGCGAGCCACATGCGGCTCTTTGGCCCCTTGAGTGTGACTCTTCCACAAAATACCATGGCCTGGGCGAGTCTATTTTGAAGAAGTGGCGTTAGAAGAAGTTTAAGTTTAAAAAATGTGGCTCTCCAAAGAAATTCCAATCGTTGTGCTGTTGATATTTGGCTCTGTGGACTCATGAGTTTGCCGACCACTGGTCTAAAGTATTTGGATGAGCTCATGAAATTGGGTTCACATACACCCAGGTGCTAGTATTAATGGAGACTGCACAAAAAGTGTCCAAGGTGGGTTCCATCTGTCAGTTGATGGGGAGGGACGGGATGACGGGGAACAGTCGCGTATCCGGGAGGTCCTAAAACCAGCTGCACCTGGGATTCCTGGCCGCGGGACAGTCACCTGGCAAGGGCTTCACAGGGTGAGGTGGAAGGGGGGGATTATGGCAGGCATTTTTTAAATACTATTTTTCTACTGGAGGCCCGGTGCACAAAATTCGTGCACAGGTAGGGTCCCTGGGCCTGGCCGGCAATCGGGGCCAATCTGGGCCTCCCTTCTCCGGCTGACGGCTGCCCCCTGGTGGTCAGCGCATGTCATAGTGAGTGATTGAACTCCAGACGGGACACTTTGCATATTGTTTGCCTTTTATATGTATAGATTACGTCTGACATGTGCAATATTATTGTGCATTCATTTACCGCTGTACATCCTAGTGGTTAGACAATCAGATAATTTATAGAATGTTCCCCCCCCTTTCAATATTTCAAGTATCTACTTGGCACCACGCATAGTTATTACATTATTTTCTATGCTGTAGCATACATCCCCATGATTATTCTGTAACTACCAATTTGCACTTCTTAAAAAAGATATATGTATATATGTGTGTGTGTGTGTGTATATATATATATATATATATATATATATAATTGATTTCAAAGAGGAAGGGAGAGGGAGAGAGAGAGATAGAAACATCGATGATGAGAGAGAATCATGGATTGGCTGCCCCCTGCACGCCCCACACTGGGGATCGAGCCCGCAACCCGGGCCTATGCCCTGACCGGGAATCGAACCGTGACCGCTGAACCTAGCCGGCCAGGCCAAGCCCCTGTCTTTTAACTCCGCGTTTTCGCTTCCTTTTTGTGGCCATTCTGAGCAATGGTGGTGCTTCTCCCTTTAGAAATGTCGCATCACTACGTAGAGAAGTTAGAAGAAACTGCTCGTATTTCACTTGAAACTTTTGTTGTTGTTGCCGACCTCAGATGAGGACCAGGTTGTTTTTGTTCTGTGATGCTCATCGTTTTACGATGTGAAAGCGTCTGTGTCATAGACTAGTATCCCAGCTGGGTTTTAGAGGTGATTCGTTCCCCCTGGCCGTCCAGTTCGGTTGTGCCTGGGACGTCTCCGTACGTGCCCCGTGTTTTTACTTCTCGGTAAATAACTTCGCTTATTTTCAGAGCCTGTTTCGTCCCCGTTCAGGTATTGCTCGATTGGGCAAGGCAATCGCTGGTCTCATTTTACAAGAAGAAACTCGAACTGAAGGAGGACATTGTTGAAAGGCTTTGGGTCTACGTAGATAACGTTCTGCGTAGCAAGAAACTGCAGCGCCTCCTCAAGGACGGAAAGACAGTCACCCTCCAGGTTTCCCTGGTCAAGGTAGGCATGCCTCGGGTTGTGCTGTGGGTGCGACATGCATCTCTCTCGGCTCTCTGTCAGCGCTGGGAGGCTGATGGGTGTTGGGGTCGATTATATCAGTTTGCAGGAAATGTCAAGGTGGCGGAGAAAGAAATAAAATCCTCTATACTAAAAAGCTAACCCCTAACCGGTGTGGCTCAGTGGATAGAGTGTCAGCCTGCAGACTGAAGGGTCCCGGGTTCGATTCCGATCAAGGGCATGTACCTGGGTGGCGGGCACATCCCCAGTAGGGGGCGTGCAGGAGGCAGCTGATCTATATTTCTCTCTCATCGATGTTTCTAACTCTCTATCCCTCTCCCTTCCTCTCTGTAAAAAAAAAACCAAAAAACAATAAAATATATTTTTTTTAAAAAAAGCTAATATACAAATAGTCCCCTCCATGGGGAGTTCGACCAGGGGGCGGGGCCGGCCAGCCAATAACCTGCAGCCCCTCCTCCCAGCCAGCCCCGCCCCTGATCAGCCCCCCCCCCACCCCCACCCAATTAGGGGCAGGGATGGCCTGGCCTGCCAGCCGCCCTAGGATTGGCCCAATCGGGGCAGGCCAGGCTGGCCAGACCCCACCCATGCACGAGTTCGTGCACTGGGCCTCTAGTTAGTGTTCTAATAACGACCGTTATCCATCAAACAAGTATCGTATGGTCTACACTGGGCTAAGCACTTTGTTGTTTAATGTTCAGGAGGAGTTTAGAACTATTTCATGAGGTGGCTGTTGATCACCTTTTTAACTGGAAGAGATCGCCAGCAGGTGATGCTACTGTGTGACCCCCACTCCCACCCCACCCCCACCCGCTTCCTGTTGGCCTGAAGGGGAGATCAGAGGCCAAACTCTGGCTCGGAATTCCCTCAGATTCTCGACTCAGAGTGATTTTGAAGTCTCAGATCAGAATTGTGACCTTCGTTGTCAACACCGGGAGGATCTGCCAATACTCTGGGAATAGCTGGTGGCCATAGAAAGCACCAATAAGGAGCACTTGGTGTGTGCCAGGCTCAGAGAGGTGAAGTGACTTGCTGAAAGCCACACAGCGAGGACGTGGCCCAGGCTGCCTGGTGGCCAAGCTGGTGCTGTGCGCCCCACGCTGCCTCGCCCACGTGCCTGCAGGAAGAGAGAGAACGCCAGGGGACGCCGCCAACGGAAGGATTAAAGGGTCTGGCGCCTGAAGCCGTGTAGCTCTCTAGTGGTTCCTGAAAGTGTGTTCTGAACTGTACTCCACTTTTAAAAAATTTTTATTTTCTAAAATACGTTGCATTGATTTCAGAAAGGAAGGGAGGGAGAGAGAAACATCAGTGATGAGAGAGAATCACTGATCGGCTGCCCCCTGCACGCACCACACTGGGGGATGGAGCCCACAACCCGGGCACGTGCCCTGAGCGGGAATTGAACTGTGACCCCCCTGGTTCCTAGGTCGACGCTCAACCGCTGAGCCCCGCTGGCCAGGCTCTGGCATTCCTTTTTTTTTTTTTTTTTTCAATGAAGATGAGGGTGTGGGGCCAGTCATGAGCTTGCTTGCTTTCTTTCCTAACACTCAGGTCATCAACGAGAGAATAGCTGAGTTCTCCCTTTCGGGATCCCCGAGGCACGTCGGTGCCGTGCTCCGCTGCTGCCAGGCCATCCTGTCCACGCCGGCCCTCGCGGTCATCTACACGGCCCGGCAGGAGCTGCTGGTGGCCCTGCTGAGCCAGCTGTGCTGGGCAGCGTGCCGGCAGCCAGAGACCGCCATGGCGGGCCTGCTGTTTGAGGTCATTCACCTGGCCCTGGGCCATTACCTCTCGGTCCAGCAGCAGCAGGTCAACCCGAGGCGGGCCTTCGGGGAGGTGACCGGCCACCTGCTCCAGCCCTGCCTGGTCCTCAGGCACCTGCTCTCGGGGGGCACGTGGGCGCAGGCCGGCCCGGGCCAGCTGCGGCCGGCGCTGAGCCGGGACCTCAGGAGCCAGCTGGAGGCCGTGCTGCGCGGCGGAGCCTTCCAGCCCGAGCTGCTCTCGTCCTACAAAGAGGAGCTCTTGGACCAGCCGCCGGAGGCCACCAAGATGGGGGCCATGAAGAACCTCCTGGCTCCCGCGGACACCGTGATCGCCAGGCTGGTGGACGCCGGCTACTGCGAGCCGCCCCTCCACGCCACCGTCGTGGCCAGCTCGGTGGCCTTGCTGTACAGGCTCTTCCTCGACGCGTACCTCGAGGAGGGGACCCAGCTCCTGTGCTTCCAGATGCTGCCCCGGCTGTTCGGCTGCCTGAGGGTGGCGCGCCTGCCCGAGGGGCCGGAGCCAGCCCTGTCCACGTCGGATTGGACCACGGAGCTCCTGGTGGTGGAGCAGCTGCTGACCTCCGTGGCCAACGGCAATATCTACAACATCGCCGCGGACAGGATCCGCCACGGGGAGGCTCAGTTCCGCTTCTACCGCCGCGTGGCCGAGCTGCTGGTCAGCCACGCACAGGCCTCCGTGCCGGCCTGGTTTCGCTGCCTCCGGACGCTGCTGGCGCTCAACCACCTGATCCTGGAGCCCGACCTGGACGACCTGCTGGCCTCGGCGTGGATCGATGCCGACGTGACGGAGTTTCGGACCAGAAAGGCCCAGGAGGCCCTGGTCCGCACCCTCTTCCAGACGTACGTCAAGCTCCGGCAGGTGCCGCGGCTGTTCGAGGAGGTGTTGGGGGTGATCTGCCGGCCGGCCGCCGAGGCGCTGAGGCCGCCGGTGCTGGCCGCGGGCCCCTGCTCGGCCCTCCGCGACTGCCTCCTGGACCTGCCCCCGAGTCAGATCCTGGACACGTGGGCCCTTGTGCTGGAGAAGTTCCAGGACGCCGTCCTGCCCTGCCTGCGGGGCGACGCGGACGCGGCCCTGAAGGCGCTGTCCCTGAGCGCGCTGCTGCACTGCGTCCTGGTCCACACGCGGTGCCCGGACGGCGGCGCGGCCCTGCCCGTGGTCCGGCGGACGCGGGCCGCGATGGAGCAGATGCTCCGTGAGCTCGTGCAGCCACTGCTGGACCTCCTGCTGGCTCCCCCGGACCCCGGCCCAGAACTGTGGCTGCAGAAGGTCAGCGACGCCGCGCTGCTGCTCGCGCACGCCTGGGCACAGGTGGACGCCGCGCTCAGCCTGAACTGCAGCCAGTATCACACCGCGGCGTCGGGCGAGGCCCCGGAGCACGCGCACCCACCTCCGTTGCTCCTGGGCGTGGAAGCACGCCGCTGGAGGAAGATCGGAAAGGTCGCGGCTCGGTTCCACTCCGTGGGCAGGTACTGCCTGGAGCAGCTGTACCTGCAGAGGATGAAGAGGACTTTAGTGCAGGCCGGCTCCCAGTCCGAAGAGGCCCTCCGGACCCTGCGGGCTGATGCAGCCTACATCCTGGGTTCCGGCCGGGAGAGCTTGACCCGGGGGACGGCAGCTCCCTGGGATGGGCAGGTGGGGACGGTGAGTGCGGGCACATACCCCGTGGCACACTGGCACCTGGTGGTGTCCAATCTCACCATCTTGGTACCCTGTCTCGGGCCGGGCGACGTGCAGTACCTGGCCGGCGTCCTGCTGAGGACGTTGCCGGTGAACGGGGCCCAGGACGGCCCAGCCGACGAGGAGGAGGAGGAGGAGCCGCGGGTCACGCTGGGGAAGATGTCCGAGGCCGTGCTCCGCAGCCCCGTCTTCCCAGAGCTGCCGTCCCTGTACGCCGCCTTCCTGACCCGCCTCGCCGAGGGGTGCGCCGGCGTCCTGTGCGCGGGCGCCCGGGGGGACCAGGGGTCTCTCCGTCAGCAGCTGCCCTGGCTCTTTGAGGAGGACCCCGGGGACGTGGCTCCTTGGGAAGCCAGATTCGCCAAAGTGGGACCCGAAGGGACGGAACCCAGAGGGGACGTTGCCCAAAACTTGCTCTCCTTGGTCCAGGGCGGCTTCCCCATCCGGCTGGAGGAGGAGGCGTTGGGGCGCCTGCTGGGGCTGTTGGAGGTCGTTTCTGCTCTGCAGCTGGACAGCCTGGCGGCTCCCCGCCACGCGCACTACTTCCTCCTGCTGCTGTCCGCGGCCCTGGCCTCACCGGGGGGCTCTTGCTCCCCCTCCCTGGCCCTGACGTTTCTGACGGCCTGCTTCCGGCTCCTCGGCCGCCTGCAGAGAGCCAAGAGCGCCCGCTCCGTGCTCAAGGTCATGTACGCCAGTGACCTCTGCGAAATCGTCCTGACCTCGCTGTTCGGGGCCTGCCGCAGGCTGCGCGTGGACGGGGACGCCGCCCCGTGGCGGGAGTTCCTCCAGGCGGCGGGCACCTTCCTGCAGCAGCTCCTGCAGATGCTGGTGCAGGCGAAGCACAGCCTGGTGCTCAACTTCGGGAAGATCCTCACCTTCCTCTCGGGGTGCCGAGCGTACACGGAGGCGGCCGCGGGCACACAGCGGGAGCAGCGCAGCCCCCTGGGCCGGCAGCTCCTGCTGGTGTCGCTGACCGCCTTGTGCCGCGTCCTGGGGCCCGTCGTCCGAGAGCGGAGGCCACAGCCGGAGGCCCCCGAGGCGCTGCCCGGGCTGCTGCGGCAGGCGGTGCTGCGGACAGGCGCGGTGCTGCAGCCCTGGGCGGCCCGCGGCCCCCCGCCCGCCACCCTCATCGCCGCGGTCAGCACGCTCCTGGAGGCGGACCTGGGCCAGCACCCCGGGCCCGGCGGCGGGACCAAGACGTCCCAAGCGCCGGACGGAACGCAGCTCTCGCACCCGGCCCTCTACCGGACCGTGTACTCGCAGCTGCTGGCGGAGCTGCCCGCCCTGGCCGGGGACGCCCCGGCCTTCCAGGTGGCCGCGCGCTTCTTGACGCTCTTCTTGCTGGCCCCAGAGCTGCACCCCGCGGAGGAGCCTGTCTTCACCACCGTGTTTCACTCTGTGAGAAGGGTTCTCGCAGGTAAGAGGTCTTCTCCGGAGCCAGAGGTCAGCATGCAGGCAGGCCGAGCAGGAGTTAGCAGGGGCCTGTGGGGGCCTGGAGGCCGGGGGGATGGCAGAGGCCCAGAGGCCAGGGGGGACGGCGGGCGAGCCTGGCATATGGCCGACACTCCGCAGGGGGAGCCCAGGAGCTGGGATTGTGGCGCCCATTTCACTGGGGAGGGAATTGAGGGGCATGGAGACCCCGAGTCTGAGATCTCACAGCTAGTGGGAAACTGGGAAGACACCTCCCAGCCTTCAGTCCCTCTGCCCTCGGTGCCGGAGGCAGCAAGTAAAGGCGGGGCGCAGGACGGTGCCCTGGCCACCTGCAGCGGCCCCATGGCTGAAACGGGGTCGGACAGACAAGCTGGGGTCAGACGGTGAAGGGCCCTGAATGTCCTCACTTGGGACTCTTTTTTTAAAAAAATATATTTTATTGATCTTCTACAGAGAGGAAGGGAGAGGGATAGAGAGTTAGAAACATCAATGAGAGAGAACCATCGATCAGCTGCCTCCTGCACACTCCCCTACTGGGGATGTGCCCGCAACCAAGGTCCATGCCCTTGACTGGAATCGAACTTGAGACCCTTGAGTCCGCAGGCTGACGCTCTAGCCACTGAGCCACACCAGTTAGGGCCTCACTTGGGGCTCTTGTTAGGAAACCGTGGGCCAGGGGACCCGGGGACACTGGGGGGGGGGCTTTTCCTGCCTCAAATAAGAGACTACCCCAGGCAGTCCCGGGAAGTGTGGGGTTTTTTTTTATCCCTTCCACGTGACCGTCTGCTTAAAAGTACCCGCCCACCCCTGTGACCCTGCTGGTGTCATAAAAGAATTCAAGGGAAGTAGGAAAAATGGTCCTGGCCGGTGTGGCTCAGTGGATAGAGCGCCAGCCTGGGGACTGAAGGGTCCCGGGTTCGATCCCGGTCCGGGGCACGTACCTCGGTTGCAGGCTTCATCCTCAGCCCCAGTCGGGGCGCGTAGAGGAGACCAGCAATCGACGTGTCTCTCTCACATCGATGTGTCCCACTCTGTCTGTCTCTCCCCCTGCCCTCCACTCTCTGCAAACGTCGATGGGCAAATATCCTCGGGTGAGGATGAACAAACAACAGAAAAAGACAGTAGGAAAAACGATAAAGTAACAGTCGCCTGTCCACGTGCTAGGCCTGCTGAGCACCGGGTGCGAGAGGCATCCGGCTGGGGATACCGGGCCCTGCGCGGCGCGTGCCCACGCCCCCGAACGTGGCCTTCCCTGGCCGCACGCTGTGTCTGCGCACGGCCGCTCTGATGTGTCTCCCCTGCCCTCTTCGGTCCCGTCTTCCACGCAGACCCCGCCGTTCCGGCTCCGGCGGCTCAGGCCATCGAGCCTCACCTGGGAGCCCTGCTCGCCCACCTGCTGGAGGCCGGGACGACCGAGGACTTCCGGGCGGTGCTGCAGTGTGTGCTCCGCGGGCTGGACCTCAGGAATGCGTGGAGCGCAGACCAGCCGGTGGGTGGCCCGCTCCCCACCCCCGCCCGGCAGGCGTGTGAATGAGAGCAGCCTAAGGTGCCCGGTTCAGGATCAGACGCTCATTGGCACGGGCACTCGGCAGAGTTCGTTTACTCCCCGCGCACTTCCCACCTCGCAGTTTAAACCCCCCCCTCACCCCCCACCCCCCACCCCCCACCCCGCCTGCGCATCCTCCCGGCCCCTCCTACCCGCAGGCCCTCGGCCAGGTCGCACCAGCCTCCTCTCTCCCACGGTCCTGATGGGACGGGGCCTCTGCGTGTAGATCGCTGTGCCCATGTGTGTGGCCGTGCAGGTCCCCATCCTGACACACGTGTCGGTGTAGGCAGACGCTGTTGACACGACCTCCGCTTTGCCCCAGTTCCGCTCGCCTTATTCCTTCCTTCCTCGGGAAGCGCATCGCCCCCGGGCTTCTCCCAGCCAGGTCTCGCCCAGCCCCGGCCCGGCACGGCCCAGGGCGGGCCTCAGAGGGGGCGTTCCCGCCACGCATCCTCTCTCTCCGCAGGCCATTCTGTCGGCTCTCACGCTGATCAAGCTGCTGCTGAACTGCCCGGTCAGCGAGGAGCAGGCGAGCCTGTTCTGGCGGACGAGTCCCCAGATCATCACGGCTCTGACTGTGAGTGCGGGGCCCCCTCCACCCCCATGTCCCCCACTCCCGGCACCCCTCTTCCCGCCCAGACCAAGGGCGGCGCGGCCTCGTCACTCCCACCTGCCCGCTGACCTCATCGGCGCAGCTGGGAGCTGGGACACCCCGAGTTAAGCCACCTCCATGCTTACCGCCTCCTGCCTCAGGCTTTGTTGTTGATTCTTCTAGAATCACCTTCCTTTCCTCCCCTCTCCTCCCTCTCGTCCCGTAGCTGCAAAACCGAGAGGCGTGTCAGGAGCAGCCCGTGGCCTTGGCGGTGGTTGAGTCCATCTTGGACGTCCTGGCAACGCTGCTGCGCCGGGGGGAGGAGGCCATCCGCAACCCGCACCACGTCAGCCTGGCCTTCGGCATCCTGCTGGCCGTGCCGCTGGACCGCCTGAAGCCGCCGGAGTACGGGCGCGTCTTCCCGCGGGTGCACAGCGTGCTCTTCGCCATCCTGCAGTGTCACCCCAAGGTGAGGGGCCGGGGCCAGCAGTCTTTCCTTTGTTTTAATGTGTTTTGATTGATTTTGGCAAGGAAGGGAGAGAGAGAAAGAGAGAGAGAGAGAGACGTCCACGATGAGAGAGAATCACGGATCAGCTGCCTCCCGCACGCCCTCCACTGGGGATGGAGCCCGCCACCCGGACACGTGCCCCGACCGGGAATCGAACCCGGACCTCCCGGTTCCCGGGTCGACGATGAGCCTCTCCCCGGAAGAGAAGTGGAAGCGAGCGCTCCCGCTCCCGTCTCCCTTTCCTGTGTCCACGTTTGCTCCAGGTGATGCTGAAGGCCGTCCCTTCTTTCCTGAACTGCTTCCACCAGCTGGTGCTCTCCGTGATGCACGAAGGGCGGCAGAAAGACAAAGGTGAGTCAGCGCCGCAGCCTCCGCTACGCCGTCCCTCCCTCCCTCCCTCCCTCCCTCCCTCTCTCTGAAAATCAACAAGCTGTTCTTCTTCAAAAAGGAAAAAAAGACTGAGACCTTGGAAGACGCTAATAATGGAGTCGCATGTACCTGTCCCTGCGAGAGAAACCCTGCGGTGTCTGAAATGCAGGGAGGCCGTGACATAACTGAGCCCTCTTACCTTTAAAGTCACGTGTCAAAGCGGCACTTCAAACATTTCCCGTTTTCCCCGTAGAGACCCGTCTCCTTTTAAAATACAGCAGCCCTCCTAGATTTCACCCCGGGAAGTCCCGATGACTCTCGACGGCCTCCGCAAACAGTCACGGACTCCTGAGTGTTCTCACGGTGCTTCCCTTCGTCACGTAGCTGAATACTTGGACGTGCCGTGCCTCCCTCGCCCTGTCCGCCAAACGAGCTAGTTAAAGAGTTGGAGAGAGGGACTCCCTGAGGAACGTGGGGCCGCAGGGACCGTGTAAGATTCGCAGGAGGGAGCGCACACGCGGGGGACTCTAACGGGTTCGGACACGCTTTGCCACGCAGGCAGCGCGGAGGACCTGTCGGGGGTGCTGGCGTGCGCCCGCCTGGTGGAGAGGATGTACAGCCACATCGCTGCTCGGGCTGAGGACTTCACCGTGTTCTCCCCCTTCATGGTGGCCCAGTACGTGACGGAGGTGCAGAAGGTAAGCCGGCTCCCCGCCTCTCACCAAGGGGCTCCACTCGGAGGCCTCCCTCCGCGGCTTCTTCACCGAAGGGGCAAGCGCGGCTTGGGCCTGCTCACCCTCCCGTGGACGGCACCCTGCAGGGCTGTGGGGGGTGGGCCTGCCCACCCTCCCGTGGCCATGAATCCTGGGTGTCCTGTGTCCCCCCCGGTGTGGACGGCACCCCCCAGGGCCGCAGAGGGCTGGACAAAGCGACATCCCAAGGCCTGCAGGGCTGGGACCCGGGAGGTACTCAGTAGCTGTCAGGTCGCCTTCCTGTCCAGCAGGGCCCGGAGCCTGGCTAGCGTCTGGGTCGTTGGGGAGATGCAGCGCGCTCGGGTTCAAGGGCAGGCGCTCTCCCAGGCCAGGCTGCTCTCCCAAAGAGGCACCCGGGGCCTCAGCAGCAGGAGCTCAGGGTCTATATTCGGGGAACGGGCAGGGGAGGGTCCTTTGTGCGTGTGACGCAGCTGCTGTCAGACCCTCAAGGTGGGTGGCGGGGTGGGATGCCAGCAGAACAACCCCAGGACCCGGGGAAGCGCGTGACGTCAGCGATGCGGCCGTTGGTTTCCCAGGGGCTGAGCGGCGTCCTCACAAACCGCGTGGCATTGGCGTGCCTCCTGGCCCTGCTCGCCTGGGCCGGTGGAGATCCTGGCATGGCTGGCAGCTGGCAGGGGGGCAGGCTGCAGGGGCGGCCCGGCCCCCAGGGTGCACGCTGGGTCCTGGCCGGGCCCGGGGGGTGTGAGCGCGGCGGCCACGCGCCAGGGCCCTTCGCATCGTCCCCTGAGTGGGATGTGGGCTGGGGCATGGTGTCCTCGGCGTCGTTGGCCGTTTTTGTAGCACCTCGCTCTTTTCCGAGCGCTCCCGTCGTGAACGTGGCGGCGCTGGCTGCAGGGAAAGCTGGCACGACTTCCCGTTTCCCTGAAGGATTGAGTGAGACGCGGCGATGTCACCTGACCAGGGCCACGGCGGGGAGGCAGTCCTGGGAACCCTTGCTTCCCTCGTTCCTCTGGGATTTCCTTGATGGGAAGTCTCTGGCTTCCTGGCCTTGTTCATGTCTCATTCGTGCTCCTCGGTTTTTTTATTTTTGACCTTGAAAGCCCGCGGCCTTGGGACTCACCGAGGGCCGCGGTGTCCCCGGGGCCCGTCGGCAGGAGGCTGCGCTCTGTCGTTCGCTTGTTCCTCGTGCAGAAAGCATTCCGTGTGCGTGAGAGGCTCCTGCTGGGAGAACCAGGCATCTTTGTCCGCCAGAAAGATACCTTCAAGGTTAACGATCGCTGGAGAGCGCGTATGGCTCGGCCCACAAACCTCCTTTGCGTTCCCCTGGCGTGTCTGGGGCGTGGGCGCACGCGGGTGGGCATCTGTCAGGAGTCGGAGCAGAAGGCCCGGTGGGACCGCGTCACTCAGAGGCAGCAGGGCCCCCTGCAGACCCGCGCCCTCCGCGCAGGAACGCATCACCGCGGGGACCAGGCAGGGACTTCCTTGACGGCCACCTCTCTCTTACCCAGAGCTCGGATGTGCGACTGTCCCCCTGTGGTCACTCAGAGGCCGTCTGCGCGGCTCCTCCCGGGCCGCCCGGGGCTCCTTCAAGCTGCTCATGCATTGGCCGGGGGCCGAGTGCGTAGAAATTGACTTTTTGCCTCTTGTTTGATAAGTAAGTTGCCTGAGACATAAAGAGGCCATTGGTCGTGTGGGTTCGAGGCCTCGGCCTCCGGTTGCCACCAGAGCTCTCTGCTCTGGCCGCACGGAGACAGACCGTCCGACCAAAGGGATCATGACGGGCGTGGCTTCAGGTCTCACCTCTGACATCCGCAGGGTGCCGCTGGAGGTGGAACTCGTGTGTGATGATTGGATGGATGGATGGATGGATGGATGAATGGATGAATGGACGGACGGACGAAGCAGTCAGCTTCAAACGTCCTCGCCCTGCTGCTAAGGTTCAGGACGTGTTTTGTTTCCCATCTGTCTCTTTTATTTGACTTGTTCTTGCCCTCTTGCTGCAAAATCCACAGACAGGCAGTGCACCTCCCACCCCCAACGCTTCCTCTTTATGAAACGGTGCGATTTCAGATGGTCACCCGCCGCACGGCGTATGAACTGTCATGTGAAAACGGCCGTGACTTTGAAGAGTAGCATCCTTCCGGTGGCAGACACACGTGGCCTCTTTAGGCCTCGGCCTCCCAGTGGTTGCCGGGGCGACTCAGACTCCTCTCCCTGCCCTCCACCCCCCACACCCCGCCGCCAGTGAATGAGGCGCCCCTCCCCGGAAGCTGTGCTCCACAGGGAGCCTTGTGGTTTGCTGGTGGCCTCTCCCAGGCCGTCAGGCCCTGTGTGAGAAGCAGCTACACCCCACGCCTCCCTGCTAGGACTGCTTTCTGCTTTCTGCTTCTGGGGTAGTCGAACTCTGCTCAGGGTCAAGTTCAGCTGCAGCCCGAGTAGCTGTCGCAGAGGCGTGTAGGGCTGCTCTCCTGGCCTTTTCTTTTTCTTTCTTTCTTTTTTTTAATATATATTTTTATCGATTTCAGAGAGGAAGGAAGAGGGAGAGAGAGATAGAAACATGCACGATGAGAGAGAATCATCGATCGGCTGCCTCCTGCACGCCCCCCACTGGGGATCGAGCCCACCACCCGGGCACGTGCCCTGACCGGGAATCGAACCTGGGACCCTTCAGTTCGCAGGCCGATGCTCTATCCACTGAGCCAACCCGGCTAGGGCTCCTGGCCTTTTCTGAATCTCTGATCGGAAAATGTGTGCTCATATCCAGCACAGCCCCCGCCCCCTGCCGTGCCCCAGGTTTCAGCTCGCCCAGAATTTCAGGAGAGAAATGGGTCCCTTCGGTTAGGCTCAGGGACCAATCCAGCCATTCCGGGGGAGTCAGGAATGTAGGGTCCATTGTGCTATTGTTGATGGAAATAAAAGTATCCATCCCGGCCGGCGTGGCTCCGTGGTTGAGCATTGACCTATGAACCAGGAGGTCACGGTTCGATTACCAGTCAAGGGCACAGGCCTGGGTTGCGGGCTCGATCCCCCAATGTGGGGCGTGCAGGAGGCAGCTGATCTGTGATTCGCTCTCATCATGGATGTTTCTCTCCACCTCTGAAATCAATAAAAGTATATTTCTAAAAATCCATTAGTGTAATCAAATCACCTGTAATGGAACCTGGTTGGTAATGCAGGCTGCTCCCGCCTGCTCACCCGCCCCCCTGCCCTCCCCGGGGGGGCCGTGGCTCAGCCACAGTGTCGAACTTCCCTTCTGGTGTCATTGGCCACGTGGGAGAACTCAGCACCGTGTGCAGCAGCTGGTTCTTGCTGTGATTTGTAAATGTAAACAGTCCGATTTTTAAAAAATTTTCATTTTAGGGAGGGAGAGAGAGAGAAACTTCAATGATGAAAGAGAATCATGGATGGGCTGCCTCCTGCACGGCCCCTAGTCGGGATCGAGCCCACAACCCGGGCATGTGCCCTGACCGGAATTGAACCCCAGACCCTGCAGTCCGCAGGCCGATGCTCTGTCCACTGAGCCAAACCATCTAGGACCAGAGTCCAAGTTTTACCGCCCCTAGTAAACACATGGGCATCGCGTGTTTATTTCCTTGAAGCGACCTCTGTGATGCTTTGTTCCAGGTTTTTGTGCACTTGAGTTGGCTTCCGTTTCCCCAAAATATAAACTTTCAAGGTCGGCATGTTCAGTTATGTCAGCTGGGTGCAAGACGATGTTTTAAAAGGAGCATCTTCCTCCAGTTGGAGGCAGACGTGGGAATTCCTCGTCTGGCCTGCCTTCGCGGCCTGGCCCCCTGCGCGCTCACGGGGCATGTCCTTTCCCAGGTCACCTTGTATCCAGCCGTGAAAGGCCACCTGCAGGAGGGCATCTTCCTCATCCTGGACCTCTGCATCGAGCCTGACGTGCAGTTCCTGCGCGCCTCGCTGCCACCGGGAGCACGGGACAGCTTCAAGGAGCTGCACAACGAGTACGTCAAGTACCACCGGGCGAAGCACGAGGGCGAGAGGCGGTACGCCGTCTAAGGACACGCAGGGAGAGGCGGTACGCCGTCTAAGGAACACACTGGGAGCGGCAGTACGCCGTCTAAGGACACGCAGGGAGAGGCGGTACGCCGTCTAAGGACACGCAAGGAGAGGCGGTACACCGTCTAAGGAACATGCTGGTAGAGGCGGTGCACCATCTAAGGAACACGCTGGGAGAGGCGGTACGCCGTCTAAGGAACATGCTGGGAGAGGCGGTGCACTATCTAAGGACACACAAGGAGAGGCGGTGCACCGTCTAAGGACACGTAAGGAGAGGCGGTGCACCATCTAAGGAACATGCAGGGGAGAGGTGGTGCACCGTCTAAGGACACGCAAGGAAAAGCAGTGCACCATCTAAGGAGCACGCGGGGGAGAGGCGGTGCACCGTCTAAGGAACACACTGGGAGAGGCGGTACCCGTTTAAGGACACGCAGGGAGAGGCGGTGCACTGTCTAAGGAACATGCTGGGAGAGGCGGTATGCGGTCCCAGACTTGGCAAATGAAAGGCTTCAGATGTTCAATGGGAAATGCGTGGGTTATTTAATGTGTGTGTTGTATTTGACAACCATGTTTTTCACACTGAATGCCTTTTGAACATACCTTTCGATGCCGTAGGTACTGCAGTAGCGTCCTGAAAACGCACCTTAGACTGAGGTGAACTCAATAAACCGTTGCCGAGCCTCTCGTGGCCATTCTAACTGTGGTTCTTGCCTTGGTCCCTCTAGCCACCAAGAACTAACTGTGTAGAACTCATACTTCAGTCCTGTAACTATTTTCTCTCTTTTCCGCGTCCAGCGTGGCTAGAGAGCGGGTCAAATTCCTGAGTAGAGGCGGCTGGGGATTGAGAAATAAAAGAAAGAGACAAGACACAGAGATAGAAAGCAAAGGTGGGGCTGGGTGGACCGCTGCCCTCTTCTGATGGAGAGACAGTGACCCAGAGCTGATGCAGCGTGTTTATTTTATACCCCCAAATACCAGGAAGTTTCACCAAAAGGTCAAGACAAAAGGAGATTATTTGCATTCTTGAGTAGGCCCTGAGCATTCCTGGTGCTAGGCTGGATTTAGATATCAAAACTCACTTCCCCACACCATGGGCAGAAATGAAGGTCAAGCTGACAACACCCTTGCCCTTTTGGCAAGGCGTGTTCCCAGGGCGTGGCTTTGCCAAGGCCACTGGGTTCAGCTGACAATAATTAAGGAATGCCCATGTGCCTTCCCAGGGGGCCCTCTACATCTCCCCCGTTTTTCATTTTTAAATGTAGCTTGTGGACATCTAGTTGGAGCCTTCAGACTTGAGATCACAGGAGCTTGCTGATGACTGAAAAAAAGCAGGATAAGATTAGTAGTACACAAAGGAATCTAATTAGGTTCCAGGCAGTGTTTTTTAACATATTCCATGGATTAAATTCTTTTAAATCATCCAGCAATTCTTTTGCCAGTTTTGCCAGAGATATAATCTCATCATGACTATTCTGAATGGCTTGCACATGTTTGTGTAGCCGCACTAGGCCTATACTGATATTATTATTATGCCATATTCCCTGTAGGTGCATCTTGATTTTATTCCAGTCCCATAGAGAACTGTTATAGCGGGCTGAAGTCACACAAATATATGTAAAAGCGGCATGGCGTTACAGCTGCTGTCTAATCTTGATACTTTCTAATTGATTACCTAGCCCTATCATGACAGCTTCCAAAGCACTTAGCTTTGTTTCTAGCCTTTTGTCTATATCTTCTCGATCATGAAATGTAGTTGAGGTGTTCTGAGCCAATTCATTGACAAACTCTGCGTTCTGGATGCTTTGGGTCAAAGCAAGAGAAGCAGTCACAGCAGATGTGATAACAGTAACTAGGGTGACAATACCAAAAATAGTAAGTCCCAAATCACGCTTCTCCCGGGACAGTAGGTTGTGTAATTTCTGCAATGTCTGGAGACCCCCATCATGCTACCATTTTCCTGTTATGTTGGTAGGAAGCATAATAAAAGAAGGCTGCTTTAAAATTAATATATCTTCATTCAGGTTATGCCTGGAAACACAGCTGGTAAGGTTACAGTGATGGCGTTGGACAGCATAAGGGGTGTCCAATCTGGTGATAATTCACATTTCCAGTCACCAATACATATGGGGGCTGGACACAGGCTTGTAAGCCATAGCAAGGGCTCGATGTGCATGCTCCTTTAGTATTAGCTAAGGAAGAGCCAGTAAAATTAAGGAAGCCAAGAGCAGCGGCTGAACGCCACAGATCTTTCTGTAAATTTCCTGTTTCCGTGGTTAGGGTGTTACCCACAAACCCTCCTGGTGACATAGGCTCGTGATGGGGATATTTAGCATCCAGCCTGTGGGACCAGTCCAATACATCCAAGTCAGAGCCAGAAATAGTATGTCTCACTGGTACAGGGTTGGCGCAATCTTGCCATTGAGGACATGCTCCCAGCTCAGTAGTGGTGCTATTAGGGCAGGAGGGGAGCGGGGGATGCTTATCAGACAGCCATCGGGCGGCCTTAGGAAACCCTAGGTTAGTAACTGTCTGAACATACTTTCTCATATCCCAGGGGCCTTCAATGTTAGCGATGTCTGTGCCTCCATAGGACGTCCTATTTTCTTGGCCAACCTGCAAACATCCTGAAGTCCCCCTTTTTGATAAACAAACAGGGCGCTCCCCACCAAAGCCATTATAAGTATAATCACCTTGGGAAGAAGGAGTTATACGCTTGTCGGAGCTCTCCCCGACCATATTGGTGGTGGTAGTAAACACTGGCACTGATGGTCCGGTCCAGGTGGCTGGATTGACCACAGGGGGGTCTGGAACACTAGTCCAGTAAGTTTCTGCTGCAGCCATACTTACCTGGCAGCTGACGAGTGCCATCATAGCAACAAAAAGGGTGGAGGGGGTTACCTGAACCCCCCCCCGTTCTTTCACCACTTGCTGAACGTCGGTGGTCAGCTTCTTCAGTTGACCCCAAGTGGGGACACTAGCTTCTCGGGTGGTCTTGGCCAGCTGCCTTCTGCTTCTCTCCTTCTTCGGGGCCGGCGGCTGGGCTGGCATCACCGGAGGTGTGGTCTTCCGCTTCTTGAACGGTGGGATGAGTTGTCTCCCAGGTCCACGGTCGTGACGCACCGCTCGCTCTGGCACCCCGATGGGGTTCGAAGCGCCTTCTGGAAAGATACAGACGTGGCCTCTTCCCCGCTTCATTACTGGATCCGGCCCTCTCCACTGGCCTGTCTGGAAATCCTTCCATCGCGCCATGCCGGCAGCTGCCACGGCTCCAGCCCGGAGCTTAATGCCTCTTGGCTGCTGTGCGACCCTCATCGTCACCATTTAAACCATGTAAAGTGTGAAGGGCATGATGGGACTGATTCTGTGGAGCAGGATTATACCCCTCTCCCCCTTTCTGTTTTTGTAACTGAGCCTTTAAAGTTCGATTAGCTCTTTCTACAATTGCCTGTCCCTGGGGACTATAGGGAATTCCTGTTTTATTCGTAATTTGGTACTGCTTACAAAACTGCTGAAAGGGGGAGCTCGTATAGGCAGGTCTGTTACCTGTTTTTATCTCTAGGGGCCGTCCCGTGACTGGGAAAGCCGAGGCAGTGGTTGATTACATGCTTTGCGCTTTCCCGCGTTCGGGGAGCGGCAAAAATGAAACGTGAGCATGTGTCTATAGAGACAGGGACCGAATTCAGGCACATGAGTAGCACCCATTTGCCAGACTTGATTAGGTTTAAGTCCTCGGGGCTTTACCCCTCACGCTGGCACAGGGAGGTGGAGAACCCGGGGAGGGCACTGCTGGACAATTTGGCGAGCCTGCCCTCGGGAAATAGGGAATTCCTTGCGCAAGGCAGAGGCATTTGGATGATGCAGGGCATGCGAGGCCTGTGCCACGGAAAATGGAGGGGTCTCCTCCACTGAGGCAACGAGGCGATCTACTCAGTCCTATTAAAACATCTCTGCCTCACCGGCCGGCCTGGCTCAGTGGATCAGCGTCGACCTAGGAACCAGGAGATCACAGTTGGATTCCTGGTCAGGGCACATGCCCGGGTTACGGGCTTGATCCCCAGTGGGGGGCGGGCAGGAGGCAGCCGATCCGTGATTGTCTCTCATCCTTGATGCCTCTCTCTCTCTCTCCCTCTCCCTCTCTGAAATCAATAAAAATCTACTTGTGTTTTGTTTGTTTTTTCTTCATTTTATTCTTAATCTATTTTTTTTTAATTTAGATTCTTTGTTGTTTAAAGTATTACATATGTCTCCTTTTCCTCCACTGACCACTCCCCGGCGCCCCCCCTACCCTCCCCCGCAGCGCAGGCCCTCGCCCCCCGTTGTCTATGTCCCTCGGTTATGCTGTGGGGATGGTGCATTGGAGCAGCAGGCGACCTTTGCAAGGGCACAGGCTGTCGCCACAGCTGGAATCCAGGTCGTGTCTTTGGTTTTGCCCCTCGGGGTCCCAGTGCTCAGACTGGAGGGCCACTGCGCTCAGACGCCCTCCTGAGGTCCTGCTGGGGTCTTCTCTGCTGGGAGTTCCCGACCGCGGGAGGCTGGGCCAGCAGTGTGATGCCTCTCTCCTGCTTTTGGAGTGTCCCTGGGGCACGGAGCAGCACGGAGCAGTCCCCCAGGTGTCCTGATGGTGGCACTGCAGGGCCGCGCTCAAGGCCCGGGGCTGCTTTAAAGGGAAGGGAGCTCAGATGCCTTTACCTGCGCGCCCTGGGAGGAAGGGAAGGAGGGACGAGGGAGCGCACCCCATGTCCGCCCTGCCGTGCGCCCGCGCCCAAGCAGGGCCGGTGCAGCTTCCTCACCGCCACTGCCGCTGGAACGCCAAACCTTCTTCCTCAGGAAAGAATAGTTTCCAACTCTGTTTTTTTTAAGAATATTTTTAAAATTGATTTCAGAGAGAGATGGAAACGTCAATGATGAGAGAGAATCATTGATCCGCTGCCTCCTGCACGCCCCACATTGGGGTTGTGGTGCTGCGTTCGTTCTTAATTTTGTGAGAGTAGACCTCCCGGGCATTGGCCTGGACGGAATCGGGGACCGAAGGAGTGACAGGGACAGACTGCGCCTGAGCAAGACACACCCACCTGCCTGGCACCAGACCCCAGGCACTGGGCCGCCCGTGTCCATTGGTGTGACACGAGGCACCACTCCACACTGAGCCAGGCTCCCCGTGGCGCCCCCTGCTGGCCGGGGGGCGTTGACAAAGAGCCCTCAATCCCATAAGTGAGGCCACTCCAGAGGTGGGTCAGGTGCAGGGGCTGGAGCGGGGAGGCCGTCCTGGGACCGGCCCGAACCAGGAGGGCTGACCCTTGGCGATACCAGCTGCGTTGGGGACAGGGGAGAAAGGAGCTGAGGAGGCAGGAGGAGAATTGGAGACACCCGGGGGCCCTGGAGGTAGGAGATGCGGAAAAGCCGGAGGTGCCGGAGGTGAGAGCCAGTGCCCGGCCAGCCGGGACCTGGCGGTGCTCATCCCACTCTCTCCCGGAGGCAGTTTCCGTGGGGAGGGGACCACTCCTCCCGTTCCCGGGCCAGTCAAGGTGAGGGCTGGTGGCCACTGGAGAGGACAGCGGCACTGAGGCTCAAATATTTCCGTGCTCTCTCCGGGCCGGTGAGGTTCCGTGGTTGAGCGACGACCTCTGGACCGGAAGGAGGTCACAGCCAGAGGCGCGATGAGAAAGCAGCCAGGTGGAGGGGCCAGAGCTGTCGATACCACGACACGCCTCTAGCGTCCATCACCCGCATGGGACGGGAGCCAGCCATGGGCAGAGCCGGGGAGGGGCCTCTCGATCTCCCTGCGCCGCTTCAGGCTTCTCCTTTCAAAACCGCTGGGCTCGCCCCCTGCCAAGTACGCGCCACACTCATCACCATCGGCGGGCGAGGAACGTCAGTGCCTCCGGTCCCTCGCTGGCACCCCTCCAGACAGCTGCTCCTCGCATGGGCATGTGCGCTGTCCGGCGGGGAACCGGGCAGCAAGGCAAGCGAGAGACGTTAGCACGGGAGTGAGGGAGGGGGGAAGAGACGGGCTCGTTAACGAACGGCTGCAGGGGGGACACTGGGGTCTCGCGGCTCGCACGAGCTTCTCTGGGCCCACGCAGGGCTCGCCCTCTTCCATGCCAGCCCCGCCGTCGCTCCCGGCTGAGAAGGCGGCCGTGAATGCGCCTCAGTGAGCCAACCTGGCCGACTCCCAGGGCCAGGCCCACGCAGGACAGCAGCTGGTTCGTGCCAGTTCCTCTGGAATGGCTTCGAGTGTGCCCACACGCACATGGCCACACACACGCACATGCACACGCACGCACATGCACACGCACGCACATGCACACACAACACACACACATGCCCCCACACCCACATACACGCACATGCGCGCACACACATGCACACGCACACACACGCACATGCCCCCACACCCACATGCACGCACATGCGCGCGCACACGTGCACACACACACACACACGCGCACGCACACACCAGCCAGTACTAGAAAGTGACCCGTCGTCCTCTCGTGGAACGGTGTGGGAGGGAGTGTCTCTGTTGTCACGCGAAAGCAGGGAGGGGACACCCGGCCTGCGCGTCACGTTGTAGAAGGGCCGCCAGGTCATTTGGTCTGGCCCTGCCGAGGCCTTTGGGCTGAGTTAACGAAATGGCTGCCCAGAGACAGCAGGTTAATTTTTTTAAAAATATATTTTTAATTGATTTTTTACAGAGAGGAAGGGAGAGGGAGAGAGAGTTAGAAACATCGATGAGGGAGAAACATCCATCAGCTGCCTCCTGCACACCTCCTCCTGGGGATGTGCCCGCAACCCAGGTCCATGCCCTTGACCGGAATCGAACCCGGGACCCTTGAGTCCGCAGGCCAACGCTCCATCCACTGAGCCAAGCCAGTTAGGGCGGGTTAATTTTTTTAAAATGTATTTTTATTGATTTCAGAAAGGCAGTGAGAGGGAGAGAGGAGAGAAACATCCATGATGAGAGAGAATCATGGATCAGCCGCCTCCTGCACGCCCCACACTGGGGATGGAGCTCACAACCCGGGCATGTGCCCTGACCAGGAATCGAACGGTGACCTCCTGGTTCATAGGTTAATGCTCAACCACGGAACCCCACCGGCTGGGCCACACACACATTTTATATGAAGGTATCGTTGTGGTCAGCAAACACACATAAGCACTTAGGGAGGGAACCAATAAAAAAAATAAAAAAACAGATGCCAGAGCAGACAGCCGGCAACCTGGGCCACTGGGTGTCTCACTCACCCATCTCCTCTACTAAACTATGGTGCTGGCTTAAGCAAGTCCATTAACTTCTGAGTGTTCCTCTCACTCCCTGAGCTTCTAAGAGGAAAGGAACATCACCGGCCCAGCTCAGGGAGGCGCCAGGAGCTCAATCTATGTGGTCACAGGCCCCTCGCCGGTCCTTCGTGCTGTGTGAGGGGCAGGTGCTAGAGCGGTGGTATTTCCATGAGAAGCCGGAGGACCATGCGTGAGCGGAGGTCTAGGCATGAGCGATCTCTGCACCCCGCCTCCCCCAGGCCTCCCTGGCATCTGCCCCTACTCGGGGGTGAGGCTTCTGGGATGTGAAAGCTGCAAATGTCCTGGGCCGCAGATGTTCTCCACAAAGAGCCGTGGTTTAGGGGGACCTGAAGGCACCCAGCAGGGAGTGCTGACAGGCGAAATGTCACAGAACAGAAATGACATTTGGGCGTGAAACCACATGGAACTTCCAAAGCCGTGGGGGTGGTGGCGAGGGTGGGAGAAAGGACTAACATTCAGCCAGTGCCGCGAGCTGGGAGCGCCTCCTCCCCAGTGTGCGCAGGACAGGCATGCAGGACTGCAAAAGGCAGCTGACGTGGGAGTCACACAGAGGGATAGACTCAGAGCTGACACATTCCACTTGAACTTCAACCACGAAGCTGATTTAAGGCTCAGACCACTTCTTTGAAGACGGTGCCCGACCAACGTCCCAAATCACGATTCTTGCAGGAGTCACACCTGTGATGATGGCATTACCCAAGATTCCCAGCTCAGAATCCTTTAAAGTCAAGAGAGTCTTAAAGGTACATGGAGGCCACGGAGCGAAGAGTTTCTAGGTTTTTAACTGTTTCCCTCACTCTACCGGTGCCTCACGTGCATGTAATCTGACAGTGACTTTTGTTTATTTTTTATTTTTTTATATTTTTACTAGAGGCCCGATGCACGAAGATTCGTGCAAGAATGGGCCTTCCTTCCCCTGGCTGCCAGCACCGCCTTCGCTCCAGCCTGGAGCCGCCTTCCCACCTTCCCACACTCCCCTGAGGCCCAGAGCAGCTGGGGCGGTGCAGAATGCCATGGCAACTACACAAGCATCCCACCCCCAGTCATTCGGTGTCTGCGTATGCAAATTAACTTGCCATCTTTGTTGGGTTAATTTGCATACTCACTCCTAATTGGCTGGTGGGTGTCATGAAGGTATGGTCAATTTGCATCTTTCTCTTTTATTAGTGTAGATTGATTTCAGAGAGGAAGGGAGAGGGGGAGAGAGAGAGGGAGAGAGAGAGAGAGAGAAACATCCATGATGCGAGAGAATCATTGATTGGCTGCCTCCTACATGCCTCACCCTGGGGATTGAGCCTGCAACCCCAGCATGTTGCCCTTGACCGGAATGGAGCCATGACCTCCTGGTTCATAGGTTGACGCTCACCACTGAGCCACGCCTGCCAGGCCCTCGTTGTTTGCATTTTTAACAGGTGCCCTCGGGTGATTCTGATGCAGGTGTCTCGGGACCATTCTTAGAGGAACACCAACGGAGGGTCCCAGTTGGGATATCCTAGTGCCGTGGACTGGGAAACAGACTAAGAAGAGGTGACAAGGGCCAGTGAGAGAGCAGCAGGCCTGGGAGAAAATCAGAGGGGCGAGGAGGGTGTGCCCAGGAGGCGAGGGGTACTGGGTCCATGGGTTGCTCCCCCTTGGCAGGCAGCCTCGACCGTGTATGGAAGGTGCGCCCCAGGATCAGGTGGCTGAAGGCCTCTGTGAGGGAGAGGTGCAGGTATGGGAGCGAGAGGAGCCCGGAAGCGAGGCAGCTGGGGTCACCACAGAAGGGAACCCCGCTTTGCTGGCCAACACACCAGCAACGACAAACGCTGGTGAGACGAACCCTTTGCCTCTGCAGTGATCTGGCCTTCTTTCTTTTTTCAAATATATTTGTACTGATTTCAGAGAGGAAGGGAGAGAGAGAGAAACATCAAGGATGAGAGCGAATCATCAATCGGCTCTTGCACGCCCCACCGTGGGGATGGAGCCCACAATCCCGGCATGTGCCCCGACCAGGAATTGAACCGTGACCGCCCGGTTCCTAGGTCCATGCTCCACCACTGAGCCACGCCGGCCGGGCTGGGCTGGCCTTTGTCACGTCGCTCTCCTCTGCCTCTGAGGGTGCCCGCTGGGGACACGGTTTTCCCTTTGGAGAGATTCCTGCCGGGTTGCTCATCGGCCAACGTGCCTCGGCGCTGCGTTGAAAAGCTCCGTGGGAACAGAGAGAGTGGGGTGGATCTCTTCTCCGGGGTTCCTAAAAGCCCCATCTCGGCAAGAATTCAAGAATTCAGGCCCAGCACCCTTTATGAAGTTCCCTCTTGATGTGGGGCGCTGACTCTCCCTACCTCCTGTCCGAACCCACCAACCGCCGGCAGTGCTTGGAGCCCCGAGAGGTCTTTGAGCCGCAGGTGAAGGGTCTGCACAGGAGGCGTCCTCGGGGGACAAAGACGTCGCCTGATGGACAGGCCACGCAAGGCCCCCCCCCCGCGGAGCAGGCTGTGCACGGGGACCCGTGAGCGGGGCCCCTGGACTTTCATGTTAAATGAGGACGCGAAGGGAGAGGAGGACGGAGGTGAAAGCACGGGGAAATGTGTGACAATGCCTCAAGGTGACTCTTTTCACAGGGGACTGGCACCGAGGGAGAGACATGTCAGGGAGGAACCCAGCTCCTGTGTGGGGAGTTACGAGATCACAGTGCTGCCCGGCCGACGTGGCTCAGGGGTTGAGCATCGACCTAGGAACCAGGAGGTCACAGTTCGATTCCCGGTCAAGGACACAGGCCCGGGTTGCAGGCTGGATCCCCAGGGTGGGGCGTGCAGGAGGCGGCCGATCCAGGATTCTCTCTCCTCACGGATGTTTCTCTCTCTCTCTCTCTCTCTCCCTTCCTCTCTTGAGATCAATGCAAATATGTCTTCAAAAACAAATTACAGGGTTGTAGTACTTGGCAGTCACAGTTGCGAACAGCCGACCACAGCTCCGTGGCGGGGTGTTGTCAGAAGGAGAATCACAGACATCTCGGTCTTGCCGAGGGCGGATGAGCGAAAGAGGAGACTTCAGGCCATGAAAAGCCAAGAGACCCTTGCCCTTTGTGGATGAGAAACGCTGTTTTCAGCTAACAGGTACCTATTGAGCGTCCGCAGATGATTTTTCCTCTCTCTGTGACTTGTAGCAGCGTTTCCCGAATGTCTCGCCTAATAGTTACCTGGCACGATGCTCCGTAGGAAAGGACTTTCACGGTCAAAATTTGGGGAAACACTGCCTGCGATAGCTTGCTTGTGGCCATCTGCAGAAGGCTCGTCAAGAAAAGGTGAAACAGGAAGTGTCTCCACGTTTGTTTATATTTAAAAAGATGGAAGGATAAAACATTGTCAATGGTTATCTGTAGGGAAGGGAGGCAATAGGGTAGAAGGAACATAGATAGAAACTAGACTTCTGCCCAGCCAGTGTGGCTCAGTGGTGAGCGCCGACCTATGAACCAGGAGGTCAGGGTTCGATTCCCGGTCAAGGGCACAGGCCCGGTTTGTGGGCTCGATCCCCAGTGTGGGGCGTGCAGGAGGCAGCCGATCCATGATTCTCTCTCATCATTGCTGATTCTTTCTCTCTCTCTCCCTCTTCCTTCCTCTCTGACATTAATAACAATATATTTTTTTTAAAAAAATAGAAATGAGACCTCTTTGAACAGACCTCATCTATATATATAAAAACCTGTGACCCTTATGATGAAACAGCTGGAACGACCAGTCACTATGACTCACACTGACCACCAGGGAGCAGATGCTCGACGCAGGAGCTGCCTCCAGCCCACAGGCCCCTATTGCTGATGGGGCCTGCTGGCCAACCTCCCGGTTAGGGCTGGGTCCCAAGCTGGAACGGGCAACTGGGAGTGGGTGGCAGTGGATGTGGGCAGCGAGGGAAGGAGGAGGCGGGGAGGCAGGGAGGCAGGGAACCTGATCGGCCCTAATCACAGCCAGGCCTAAGGACCCCGCCTGTGCATCACTTTCGTGCACCAGGCCTCCAGTTTTGTATACTTAACCTTGGAAATGATGTGAATGTGACGGAGAATTCTAAAACAAAGCAAAGCGAATTTAAAAAGCCGTCACCGGACATTGAAAGCCGATGACCCTGTCCCTAGGAGGGACGCGGTTCTGAAAAGGCACTTCAAGTGCTATCATTTGGACTGTATATTTCTCGTGGGGGATGTAACCTGGGGATAGAAACCAACCAGAACCAAACCATCCGTCCGCACAAGAGAACCCCCAGGCCGTGAGCCTGTGACGGGTCATCGTGTTGTGGGTGGTGGTGGCGCTGATGTTGTTTGGAGACGTTTGTGCGTGTTATTACAGGAAGAGTGGTTATGCTGGTGGTGTTGAGAATGGGGATGGTTGGGTTGGCATGGCTGAAAGGAGATACACGTGTCAAATTGGTGAGGTCATACACCGAGTGGCCAGATGATGATGATCTCTGAACGCATCATAATCTGGCCACTCAGTACACACACACACACACACACACACACACACACACACACACACACATATATTAGAGGCCCGGTACATGAATTCGTGCATGGGTGGGGTCCGGCCAGCCTGGCCAGGGGGAGGGGGCATGGGCAATTGGCCAGCCTGCCTGCTGGTCGAACTCCCGGTCAAGGGGACCATTTGCATATGAGCCTTTTATTCTATAGGATAGACATGGAGTGGCCAGATGGTGATGCGTTCGGAGATCGTCATCATCTGGCCACTCCGTGTATAAAAACCCAGTGGTCCTGAATTTGCATGGGAAATATCAGCACGAACTCATGATGTATCGTATCCCCCAAGGAAACATAACCTCCGTCCCCCCAAAATGCCCAGAACACAATGGCCCGCCCGGTGGCCGCCTGGAGCCACCCCGCGACCTGGGTTTTGTTCTCCAAGTGCCACTGGCCGCTGAAAGGAACCAGCACTCATGATAGAAATGGTTGCTCCCAGGCATGGGGGCCCCCATAAGCCTGGAACGTGGGTCCTCCCAGCAAGAAAGGAAGCCGTTCAGTGCCACTAGAACGGCGTCGGAAGGACTGAAGAGCTAACCTGAGCAAGTTCTCACGGGCCCAAAGTGAGACGGTCTCAGCATCAATAAGATGAGTAACTGCAGCCCTGGCTGGGGTGGCTCAGTGGTTGGGGTTTGCTCCCTGCCCTGGTTAGGGGCACGTGCAGGAGGCAACCAATCAATGTGTCTCTCTCACATCTATGTTCTCTCTCTCTCTCTCTCTCTCTCTCTCCACACACACACACTTCTCTTCCACTCTCTCTCGAAATCAATGGAAAAATATCCCCGGGTGAGGTTTAACAAAACAAAAAGAAAGCGATCGTCCAGCTAGGCATGATGTTTCTGTTCTGTAAGTCGCTGAATTGGACCTTGGTTCCTGGGGAAGTTCATTAAACTGCCTTTGAGGCACCCGCTTCCCGAAACCTCCACTGGTTTCGGGCGGTGAGGGGAGAATCCCCCCACCCCACCCCACCCCCACCCCCGCCTTCCCTGGAGACCACCCTGCCCCACCGTGACCGATGGAGGCGCACCGATCGAACCTAAAGCTACGGAATCATAAAAACTCGTGAGAAGTAAATGTGCTCAGAGAAATAGCCGGCCCACAGGAGCCCACTCCATCATGGCTTCCCGGTGGCCTTTCTGACGGATGAAGGCCGTTCCATGGCAATTCCTCCTCATCTCCTCTGACGCGTGATGCGTTTTTCACCCTCGGAATATGCGGCGGGAACGTTAAGGGGAAAGGAGACAGTCTCCGACACCCGGCTGATGCCAACACCACATCTTGAATTGCCCTCTCTGAAATGAAAAAACACACAAAAAAAACCCATCTTAAAGAGAGAAAACTTACTTCCCATTCCAGCCATTGCCACTCCCACTCTTACCAGTTTTGTCTGTACTATTTCACACATTTCTCTGCACATACATATGTAGAATATAACTATGTACTCTTTTACAATGTTGGTGTGTTTTTTATTGATTTCAGAGAGAGAGAAACACCCGTGATGAGAGAGAATCATGGATCGGCTGCCTCCTGCACGCTGCCTACTGGGGATCAAGCCCACAACCTTTATATGTGCCCTTGACAGGGAATCAAACTGTGACCTCCTGGTTCATAGGTCGCCACTCAACCACTGACGCACACGGGTTACGTATATACTCTCTTTACTCGACTGAAATGATGCCATCCTATTTTACAGCTTCCTTTATTTATTTCACAATACATCATGGAAAGATCTTTGTGTCAGTAAGTAGCGTTACCCTCTTTTAAAAATATTTCATGAACATTTGCAAACGTACATGCAAGGAGAGAGCATAGTGTAAGGAACCAAAATTCTAACCCCAACCTCAACACAAGTCAATGCTGACTCACCTGAGTCACCCCCCTCCCGGGGCCCTGTCTGCTGCAGACCCACCACCCGCAAATCTTTCCTGTCGCTCTCCCTCCCGGTCCAGGATCAGAGGCCCTGGATGTAAATTTCGGCTCCAAGTCACGTGGGTCCGCCAAGTGCGGCAGAAGGAGCTGCTCCCAGAATAACAAACGCCTTGCTGCAGACTCCCCGAAGCCGCTGAGGGGGGCCAGGGCGTGGGAACTGCGAGCCCAGGGGCGGGAGCACCTCTTCCATTGCATTCTGAGCACCCAGCCCAGAGGGCGGCCGGACGGGGTCAAAGTGCACCTGCTTGGCCCTGCTCCTCCGTCTGCAGGGCAGCTCCCCAGCCACCCGCTGGGAGCTCGCGGACTCACTGGAGCCTCGTGTGGGTCAGCGATCCTAGTCCGAGCCCCTGTTTTGAGGGTGTCACCCAGGCAGAGCTGGCGGTGGTCCTCACCGGTGGATGTGTGGTGTCGGAGTGAATGGGGCTCACAGGGGGCAGAGATCTGAGAAGAGACGCTCTAACGGTCTGCAGACACAGAGGTGGTGGGGACATGGCTACACCCCACCGAGACGGATCTGTGTGTTACAGGGGCCGTCACTGTGTCTGATGGGAGTTGGGGGGGAGGGGCAGGGTCATGCCGGCTTGGCCCTGGCTGTGGATTTGACTTTGTTTTTGTGGGGGGAGGTAGTGGGTTTCTCTGCAGGGAAAGGAATGCACAAATGCAAGTTGCCATGCTTGTCCTTCCCTCCTCTGCTCCTGACTCTCTGACCCTGGCTAAGTCGTGCCGCCCGCCGTATCTGTGTGCTCCCAGTTCTCCATCAGGCTGCTCACCCAGGTCCGGACTTGAAAATGAGAGGGAATGAACCAGCGTGAGGACAGTCCAACTGTTGTTATTCGCATCCCTCGGGACTCATGTCAGTTATACTCAACTGTAAGTTCCCTGGACACAGATCGTGCTCGTTATACCTTGGACTAGAGGCCGGATGCATGAAATTCGGGCAAGGGGCTGGGCCCTCGCAGCCCTGGCTTCGTTCCGGAAGGTGGTCCGGAAGGACGCCCACCCGGAAGGACGTCCTGAAGGTCATTCGGCTGTTCAGTCTAATGAGCATATTACACTTTAATTCTTAGAGAACCTTCTAGGTGCACTGTTGATACTTGGAAACATTGAGAAGGCTAAACGACACAGTTCAGACATGGAATGCAGTCCTGCGACGTATGGCTCCGCTGGCTGGGCGCTGTCCCGCGCACCGAAGGGTTGCTGGTTCGATTAAGGAGAGAGACTGGCTGGGGAGGGGGAGGGGGGGAGGTCAGGAACTCTGATTCTCTTAGGGAAGGGACCCCATCACCTGAAGCAGGCCACCTGTCTGTGCTTGCTGACTCTAGCTCTGGTCACTGTCTTCCAAGCTAAAGGCTCCATCCATTTATTTCCCTTCATATTGCCTCCTGATCATCCCCGGGAAGTTCCGTGCCCTGGGCTGGCTACGGGTGTTGCGCGTGCCGGGGACGGCGCGGTCCGCGCTCCGGTCGGGATGTGTCTGGTGGCACAGGTTGGGATGGAGGCAGACGGGGAGGCATCTGAGTGGACAAGGTGACAGCAAGGAGCAACCTGCTGCCTTGGCTTGGCAGGCAGGAGGGGGCGTGGAAGGAGCAAATCGAGACTCCGAGGAGCTCAGCCATCCAAGCCACGGACAGATGTCGCTGCCGGGCCCTGGCTGGTGTGGCTCAGTGGGTTGGGCGTCGTCGAGGCGCAGGTTGCAGCCCCGATCCCTGGTGGAGGGCATGCAGGAGGCCGGCGATGGATGTTTCTCTCTCACATCAATGTTTCTCTCTCTCTCCCCCTCTCCCTTCCTTGCTCTTAAAAGAAAAGAAAAAGGTAGATTCGGGTTGAACTCAGATTTTCTGGCCTGGAGTCCTACCTCCTTCTGTCCCCTCTCCCTCCGTTCTCTTTTGTTTATTACAAATTCTCCCTGGAACAGGTCAGATGGGGTAAGAAGACAGACTAGGAAGAGAAATGGCCCTCAGAGTAGGAGAGTGTCGGAGGGAGGAGATGGTGGTTGGCAGGAGATGGTCACTGGAGGAAGGCTCAGCTGGCAGGGCTGAGTGAGGCTCACTGCTGAGGTGCCCAGGGCGCCCATCCCATCCCCCGGGGACTTCCCTAACTCACAGGGGCGGGTTGTTCCTGGGCCCCGGGGAAGGGGTGGAGCCTGTTTCCATGGAGACATGGAGACAGTGGTGGCATCTCCTTGGGTTCCTGATGGAAGGGAAATGCATCAACATGTGACCCTTGGTTATCTTTGGAAACGGTAGTGCTTTGTTGTTGCTTTTTTTTTTTTTTTTTACAAGCCTGTCGCCCAGCAGCCCAGCAGGGAGCATAGCAATGAGAAGTCCACGTGCCCTGAAAGATAAGGAGGGTGCTGTACCTTCATTCCCTTCCAACGTTTTCCCACAAGTGCCTGCGCCATCCGCCCCCTCCCCTGCGACATTCCTCCAGGAGGGGCTGGGGAAGGCTGGCTGCTGGCGATGGTCCGGGCTCTGAGCTATTTAGGCAGGTGAAGTCCGAAGGAGCACGGACATGGTGGGCCTCTTGGCCGCCGGGTGGAGTGGCCGGCAGTGGCTGGAAATGATGGAAACTCCTGCTGCTGGGGGGTCACTGGGTTTTAAATCTCATCTGAGGTGTCCCGCTGCAGCCTGAGGAGGGGCCGCAGGTGCCTGAGGCGACCGTAGCGTTCTCTGCCTCCACTTACAGCTGCAGGGAGACCCGAAGTTTGTGTACCTGTGACCCTAACTGCCTTTTTTCCCCTAATTTTTAACAAATATGTTTTTATTGATGTCAGAGAGGAAGGGGGAGGGAGAGAGAGAGAGAAACATCCATGATGAGAGAGAATCATGGACCGGCTGCCTCCTGCACGCCCCCTACTGGGGATGGAGTCCGCAACCCAGGCCTGTGCCCTGACCGGGAATCGAACCGTGACCTCCTGGTTCCTAGGTCGATGCTCAACCACCGAGCCACACCGGCCGGGCTTAACTGCTTTTCAAACACCCGCTTTCCCTCTGAGATTCATCCGTCCGTTCCGTGCTTCCGTGTCTCTGGTATTTGTTCATGCGATTCCACGTATGAATGAGATCACATGGTACTCTGACTGAGCGTGCAGGATGCCCCCACACACATGAGACGGTGTGGGAGGCTGTACCCCTGCTCCACAACCCGCCATCATCCAGGCCCCGGCACGGGTCACACGGAAGGAGGTGGAGGCAGGCAGGTGGCACCCCCCCTCCCCCCAACCAGAGGACCCTCTCCCTCGAGGCGGGCTCAGGAGAAAAAGCCAGAGGCCACCCGGTGGGCGGGAGAACATCGTTGCATCCCTCTGGCGGCTGCCTCTTTTGCAAACAGGAGGCCCACGGAAAGGCCTGGGGAGCAGGGCAGCCGTGGAGGGGTGGGGGGAGGGGGCTCGGCTGGAGTCTCATTCCGTCCCGGAGTGCAGAGGAGCCCAAGCCCCCGGCGGGAGAGAGGGGCCAGCCTTCCCTCGGGTGCCGGAGCCTCGGAGCCTCCGCAGGGCACCCATCTCTCCGCGGTTCATTTTCAACACACTTGTTCACCGCCCCGGCTTCCACCCTCCCAGCCCCAAGCCCTTGTTGCCACGGCAACAGTCTCTCCCTCTGGCATTTGCAGTGGATTTCCTGAAAGGGCCTCTGTTCTGGACTCAGTCAGTCCATCTGCTGCTCCTCCTGCCCACCCAGCCTCTGCCACCGCCCCTCCCGCTGACCCCACTTCCTGCGGGGACGCCAGCTCCTCTGTCACCTGTACATGGGCCACCTGGCCTCCCTGGTTCCTCATCACTGTACATGGGCCACCTGGTCTCCCTGGTCCCTCATCACTGTACATGGGCCACCTGGTCTCCCTGGTCCCTCATCACCTGTACATGGGCCAGCCTCCCTGGTCCCTCATCACCTGCAGATGGGCCACCCAGCCTCCCTGGTCCCTCATCACCTGCAGATGGGCCACCCAGCCTCCCTGGTCCCTCATCACCTGCAGATGGGCCACCCAGCCTCCCTGGTCCCTCATCACCTGCAGATGGGCCACCCAGCCTTCCTGGCCAAAAGTCTGACTGGATAGAATTAAGACATGAAAAAGTAGCCCAGCCGGTGTGGCTCAGTAGCTGAGTGTCGACCTGTGAACCAGGAGGTCACGGTTCGATTCCCGGTCAAGGGCACAGGCCCGGGTTGTGGTCTCCATCCCCAGTGTGGGGCCTACAGGGGGCAGCCGATCCATGACTCTCTCTCATCATGGATGTTTCTATCTCCCTTTCCCTCTCCCTCTCCCTTCCTCTCTGAAGTCAATGAAAAGATATTGTTTAAGAAAAGGCCTGAAGAAGGGGTGAGAAAATGGGAGATGTACGGAAGGTCTGTATTTTAAGAGTCGCTCTGAGGGGAGGAAGAGAGTCTTTGCCAGGGAGGGAGACCGTGTAGAGCAAGCCTCTCGTTTCTGGGTATTTTCCTGACAGGCTGACCTGCGCCATCAGGAAGCCAGAATTTGGGGGCGAAAGAAGCATAGACACCCTCTCACAAGACTGTCCCGATACCTCCGGATCAAAGGCACGCATTGCTATATCCGTGAGCACTCTACAAGAGACGGGGCAACGTGCTGACTCCTAAAAAAAAAGATAGCTTTGAGCCCTAGCCCGTTTGCTCAGCGGTTAGAGGGGAACCGCAGGGTCACAGGTTCAATTCCAGGTCAAGGGCACGTACCTCGGGTTGCAGGCTCGATCCCCGGCCCGAGTCAGGGCGCCAATCAATGTGTCTCTCTCCCCCCTCCCTTCCATTCTCTCTAAAAATCAATGGGGAAATGGCCTTGGGTGAGGAGTGAGCCGTAGCAGCGAACTGGGCAAGAGACACAGTTCCGCTCTGTAGAAATTTGTCATTCTGAACCTGGGTAGAAGGAACGCCATTTAAATGTTCTCTGTATTCTTACGTCGCGTGCATTTCTGTGGACGAGGGGGGCAGGACGTGGGGAAATTTGTGGCATATGGCCATTCAAGTGGAGACCACAGCCCGGAATCAGAAGCAGGCAGCGTCGGAGTGACTGCGCGAGAAGAAAATCCGATCATTTAAATTCCTGTCCAGACACCTACGTCGTTCCAGCCACTCGAGAGCCATTTGCTTTTAGAGTGACAGATTAGCTGCACGTCTCATCCGAATGTGCTTGGCGATGAGAGTCACGGAAATGGCGTTTTGATGCCTCCAAAGGGTCTCTCCCGTTCCCTGATCAAATTGCAGCACAAACTTAACTCTGGGAGTCTTAGCCATGCTTTCACATTGGGGCGTCACTCTGTCCAAAGTATAGATCCAGGAGGAATTTCTTTTTCTTTTTTAAAAAATATATTTTATTGATTTTTTAAATTGAATTTTACAGAGAGGAAGGGAGAGGGAGAGAGAGTTAGAAACATCAATAAGAGAGAAACATCGATCAGCTACCTCCTGCACGCCCCCTACTGGGGATTGCCCGCAGCCAAGGTACATGTCCTTAACCGGAATTGAACCTGGGACCCTTCAGGCTGCAGGCCAACGCTATCCACTGAGCCAACCCGGTCAGGGCAGGAGGAATTCCTTAAAGCTGAGGAACCAAAAGCAGATTTCTCGTCCTATGGCTGTGTGCTCTGAAGTTCCAGGCTCCTCCTACTCCGGCCTTGTCTTCGCCTGGCCCAGCGCCTCTGTCTCTGTGGGGTCCACTCAGCTGTCCACCTTCCAGTCCAAGACAAACAGGCGGCACCCGCTTCCACTTCATTGGCCCCCTTTTTTCTTGCTGGTCCGATTCAGGCGTCAAAGTAGCCTTTCCTGTCACTACCACATCCTCAATTTCCAGAGACACAAAGTCATAAGCAAGGCAAAGCCAAGGGCTTTCAGATTTCCTACTTTTGAGCTTGTGAAGTTTAGAGATATTACCATGTAGGGCAGAATTTAAAGAGACAGCTGAATGAAAAAGGGGGGGTGGGGGGAAAGGAGGATAAGAAAGGAAACTCCCTTTCGGCTATGAAGACTCTGATATGGTGGTAAGAGCTAAAGACGCGAGACTGAAAATAAGGTACAGAGAGAGCAAGACAGAAGACACGCCTTGGCGTCATGCTAACAGCCTTTCAACACGTGGCCGCATGGGAACACGGGAATGTGAGGGGTAGGATGCAGCCTCATATGTTTAGTGACCTTTGACTTGTGAAGGCAACAAGGAAAAGAGACGAGATGCGTCAGGAAGAGCACCATGCTGGGAGCCCAGCGCAGGGAGGACCCCGACAGCGAGCGCCCCAGCCTGCTCCCCATGTTGCCCGAGGAAGGGGAGGGAGGGAGGACCTTAAGCCTCCTGGGAACCCCTGCAAGGCAATTGCTTAAACACAGAGAAGGACAACAGACACACACACACGTCTAAAACCAGCAGGAAGCCTGGGGAGCACCAGACCCTTCCATCTAGTCCCAGGGACACTCCTGGAGACCTACCTGCACCTCCCACAGCCCAGACTTTATTCTGAGAGGCGATGTGTGTGTGGGCGACAGTTACAGGGAATGGCTAGATTATGATGATCTCTGAACGCATAATAATCTGGCCACTCAGTGTGTGTGTGTGTGTGTGTGTGTGTGTGTGTGTGTGTGTGTGTATGTGTGTGTGTGTGTGTGTGTATGTGTGTGTGTGTGTGTGTGTGTGTATTAGAGGCCCGGTGCATGAATTTGTGCATGGGTGGGGTCTGGCCAGCCTGGCCAGGGGGAGGGGACATGGACGGTTGGCCGGCCTGCCTGCTGGTCAAACTCCTGGTCGAGGGGGCAATTTGCATATTAGCCTTTTATTCTATAGGATCTACACCGAGTGGCCAGATTATTATGCATTCAGAGATCATCATCATCTGGCCACTCAGTGTGTGTGTGTGTGTATTAGAGGCCCGGTGCATGAATTCGTGCATGGGTGGGGTCCGGCCAGCCTGGCCAGGGGGAGGGGACATGGGCGGTTGGCCGGCCTGCCTGCTGGTCGAACTCCTGGTGGAGGGGACAATTTGCATATTAGCTTTTTATTCTATAGGATAGACACCGAGTGGCCACATTACTATGCGTTCAGCGATCATCATCATCTGGCCACTCAGTGTAGATTTCATTCACTTTTGCTGGTGTTCTAAGTAACCTATGTGAAATCCAATCCAGTCCGTCCCTGGGAGGGGGTGGGGGTGAGGGGGGAGGAGGGGTGGGGGTAAGAAATACCACCGCCGACAACAGCGACCACCACAGCCAAAGCGACCCCGGGTCTCATCCTCCACCCGCTGCCCTAAAGAGAACCCAGAACAGGAAGAGCCGGAGGAGGGAAAAACGCAATCGATTGGCATTTAACCTTCAGTTCCGTACGCTTTGTCTTGTGGTCGGGCCCGAAAAGGCTGAGGCGGCTCCATTTGAAAAGTCGCCTTGATGACTTATCAAAAGCACTTATATCTGGGAGACGGCCCGGAGGAGAGAATACTCGAGAGTCATTTCCGCGCTGCTTAGCATTTATATGACCCCGGACCGGAGTCCTTCATCCTTCGCCGCCGTGCGCCCAGGGCCATGTTGGAAAAGGGATGAAAGAAAATGTGAATGATGTCCTCTTTAACCTCTGTACTCCTAGATCCACAGCCCAGCCATAGGAATATGCATTTCGGACAGCTTGTTTAGATTCTAAGGTGACATTAGACCAGCTGTAAGTTTTAATGCCTGTGAAAGGCATGCATTAAAATAGCCTTATTTGGGGATTTTGAAAAGTAACTCTATACTGTTTTATGTCGCATTGCAAAGCAGTACATATCTGCCATAGAAAATTTAGAAAGCACAGGTAAGTTTTTTTAAAAAAATGTTATTGTGACAAGTCACTTAACAGTTCTGTCCTCCTAAACAGATAAGTTTTTAAATATATATATATATATATATATATTTCAGAGAGGAAGGGAGAGGGGGAGAGAGAGAGAGAAACATCAATGATGAGAGAGAATCGTGGATCGGCTGCCTCCCGCACGCCCCACACGAGGACCGAGCCCGCAACCCGGGCATGTGCCCTGACCGGGAATGGAATCCTGACCTCCAGGTTCATAGGCCAACACTCAACCACTGAGCCACGCCGGCCGGGCCAGGTTGCCTTTGATTTGAACTCTCCTGTTCCCACCTGGCTTTACTGACAGCCCAGCATTCCCTCCCGACGTCCCGAGAAGCAGGGACCCTTGCCCTCCAAGCAGAGCCATGGGCAGCAGCCGATGGTTGGGGGATGGGGGGCGGCCCTGTTTCTCCTGTGACTGAGCACAAGAGAGCTGGCCCCCACCCTTGCAATTTCCTCGCTGGCTCCGGCCACAATGGATGGACTTCACGAACAGCGCCGTCCTCGCTAGCTGCTCGGCGTGGGTAATAATGACCGTGGTAATAAGGGCATCCATTCTCCCGGCGGCTCCCTCTGGCAGCCAGCGGGGGAGCCGAGAATACAGCCAGGACGGAGGAACGGGTGTGAACGTCCTCTGCAAGCTGTAAATCAGTCCACACGTCGCAGGTTACTGTCTCGAAGGGTGTCCTACATCTTCCCTTGTTTACCGCTCCGCTCTCGGCTTGGGGGAAATGAATTTCTACTCAGCACCAGCGTGAAGGGCCTGAAAGCTTTTCAGACGTCACAGCCCTCTCCAAGCAGCTGGCCGGGTAGCAAATGAGGGCGAGATGGAGTGTCTGAGGGGCCCTCAGGCACGTGGCTTGTTGAGTGAATAAATGGAGAACAGAAGGTGCTTCCTGAGAGATGGAAGGCCCCACAGTCCCCGCCGGGGCCAGGCTGGTCCCTGCCAGGCAAACCCTGGCTGAGCGGAGAGCGCCAGGCCTCTCTGTTCAAACCCTGAGCTGAGAAGCGGGGTGGGGGGGTGGGGGTGGGGGGTGTGTGTGGCCCAGATGATTGGGCAAAAAGCACCTGAGCTACGACACACGAACCGATACAGGAGCTTGTGTGGGATTCTGCTGTGAATGTTAAAAGAGAACAAACAAGGACACTTGCCAGCCACTGATGCTCGTTTTCAGCAGAATCCACATCAGGTGGGTCTGATGCCGCCCCCCCGCTCTCGCCCTCCTCCCTGGGCCTGATGGGCAGGAACGAAGTTTCTCAGGTAACAGCTTTCTGTTTAGCTTTTTGAAATCTCCCTCCAGGTATTTGACTTTAAAGATACATTGTTACTGATTTCAGACAGGAAGAGAGGGAACCGTTGACCGGCTGCCTCCTGCACGCCCCACCTGGGGACGGAGCCCACAGCCCAGGGAATATATCCTGCCCGGGAATCGAACCGACATCTCCTGGTTCATCGGTCGACACTCAGCCACTGAGCATACCAGACTTTTTTTTTTTTTAACCCAGCAAACTTGATTGGGGAATTGGGGTGTCATGAAAAGTCGCCCGGCCCGTCCTTTCTCTGTGTCTCCCCCACATTGAGGGATGCTTACAAGCAGCTTCCTCATTGGCTCTCGGGGCCGGGGGTGGGGGGGGGGTGGAGTGGGGGGGGCCTCCCCCAACCTTCATCTGCCTCAAGGACCTAGCCAAGTAGCTGTCCTGGTGAAGCCAGTCACCACTCCGGCGCCAGCTGGTTACTAGTTGTGCACGCATTTCACACCCGAGGGAAGAGAATTCCCTACCTCGCAGCCTTCTTTGCACCTTCCGCGCTACCTCCGGGCGGGCGGTGAGGGTTACAGATGAGTGTGATTTTCTTCCTCTCGCGTTTCCCCGACGAATGTATTCGATCAGAAGTGTTCGATGCCCGTCTGTTAAATTGTAATAAGAAAAAGACGGTGAGACGGGCTGGGCTGGGAGCCAGGCGGTCAGGGCTGGGAGGGGAAGGCGTGAGTTTGGTAGGGAGCGGGGGCGGGAGTGGGGGGGTCGCGGAGATCAGGGAGCAGACAAGGGAACAAAGAGAGGGGAGAGGACCAGACTCCCTTTAGGGGGGTGTCCTTTGGCTCCGTCGTGCCCCTGCATCAGGAGGCTGCCTAACCATGACGTGATAAGCATGGCAGTTCTGGTTCCTTCTGCGCCCTCGGCGGACCCTCCTCCTCCGACACGTGTGCTGTTCCTCACGTCGGGCCCCTCCACAAGCTGCAGCGGCACAGACACATCCCTCATTCCAGCCGTATTTCACATTGGTCTTCCAAACTGCCTGCATGCGTGAAACTAAGAATCCTATTGCCCCCTCCCTGCCCCCCACCCCCATCCATTCACTGTGGTACGTGGTTTAAAAAAATAAAAGGACCCATCAGCTGGGACCAAAAGGAGCCACATGGGTTTCAAAGGACCCAGAGCTCCCGCACCCCTCCCCCATCTGTCCCCCCTCCCCCACGGGCTCTTCTGGCCCCTGCAAGGCAGCCGGTGGTCCCTGAGACTCAGGGCTGTTGGCTCTGGCGCTAAGAAAAGTCCTCTTTGGTCCTTTTAGGATCTGCCTAGCGACCTCACGGCCTCTTGTCCCGCGGTTGTGTATCTTTCTGATCTCTTATTTCCTTCAACACACCCTCATTTTGTTCTCCGTGGCTGGCGATGGCAGCGTTGCAGCCTGTGGCTTCTGCTGACTCTCACGGCAGCTCGTTGTCCTCATATGTTTAGTGACCTTTGACTGTGAGTTCAGGCCCCTTGGACCTTTTTGTAAAGGAATATTTTTATTGATCTCAGAGAGGAAGGGGGAGGGAGAGAGAGAGAGAGAGAGAAACATCCACGATGAGAGTCCCTGATTGGCTGTCCCCTGCACGCCTCCTACTGGGGACGGAGCCCACAACCCGGGCATGTGCCCTGACTGGGAATGGAAACCAGGGACCTCCTGGTTCATAGGTCAATGCTCAACCACTGAGCCACACCGGCCAGGTGGGTCCTTTGGACTTCTTACAGATAAAATTCAGACCCTGGCAGGTGTGTGCTCCCTTGAGAGTTCTCACGTCATGGGATGCTCTCTGGCCCAGGGTCATGGAAATGAATATATGTAAAGTACTTGGCACCCCATAGACACCCCTCACATACCATTACTCGTCTAGGAAAAAAAGAAAAAGACAGAGATCGAGACCCATGCCGCTGAGAGCTAACAGCGATCCTGCCGCAGGCCTGAGGTAGCAAGAACCGAGGTCTGTCCGTGAGTAGCAAAAGCGGCCGTTTGTCTTGACGTAAAAGCAAAAACGGTCCTAATTGTCCGACGAAAGGATTGCCCCCTTGGTTCTAAGCAAGAGCCACTTCCCTGCCATCCTCTCTCATAGGGACGCGTTGTGAGGGCCCCTTTTAAGTGACTGAATAACACAACGGACAATGTCTTCAAAGCCGTGTCACCGAGAAGTCCCACACCGTCACAGATCCACCTAGAGAAGTCTCGGGGAAAGGTCAAACTCCGTGGGGAACTCCTCGGAGAAGGCTGTAAGTACAGATGGAACGATCACCTGACAGCCCTGGCTGGTGTGGCTCAGCGGGCAGAGCGCTGGCCTGTGGACTGCAGGGTCCCGGGTTCAATTCCGGTCCAGGGCACATACCTCAGTTTCGGGCTCCCGAACCCCGGTTGCAAGCTCCCATCCGTGTTTCTCTCTGTCTCTCTCTCTCCCTCCCTTCCAACTCTCTCTAGAAATCAATGGGAAACATATCCTCAAGTGAAGATTCAAAAAAGATAACTGACAGAAATAGTCTACGTAGAGCGTGTGCTCTGCCCCCTCCCACGCTGAGGGTCTCCTCTGGGCTCCAGCCAGGGGACAGTGACTCAGGCTGGAGTTTTTCCCCTGACGTCGTTTTTCTTAGGCGTCAACGCCAACTCCCATCTCCTGGGAGGCTGACTCCCAGCAAGAGCCGTTGGATAGTCTGCTGTTCATCCTTCCCCAGAGAGGGTTCTCAGCCTCAGCCACGTCTGGCTGTCCCGGCTCATCTGTGGTGGCCAGTGTTAGGGTCACCGAAGGAGGAATGCACGAGGCCAAAAAGGGTAAAGCGTTATAAATGTGCTAGAGGACTTGGTGCACGAAATTCGTGGACAGGGGTTTGTGTCCCTCAGCCCGGCCTGCACCCGCTCTAATCTGGGACCCCTCTAGGGATATCCGACTGCCCTCTCACAATCCAGGACTGCTGGCTCCCAACTGCTCTCCTGCCTGCCTGCCTGCCTGATTGCCCGTAACTGCTTCTTCCTGCCAGCCTGATCACCCCCTAACCACTCCCTTGCCAGCCTGATTGATGCCTAACTGCTCCCCTGCCAACATGATTGCCCCTAACTGCCCTCTCCTGCAGGCCTGGTTACCCCTAACTGCCCTCCCCTGCAGGCCTGGTCCCCCCAAC